>VOPJ01014090.1:0-70288 GCA_014673585.1 Semibalanus balanoides
AGCTGCCGCCGGTACCACCTCCTGCAGGAGGACAAAGAGTGGTCAGAGAGTGTCCGTCCAACTGTGAACTGTGGCCCAGCTGCCGACGGTACCACCTCCTGCAGGAGGACAAAGGGTGGTCAGAGACTGTCTGGCCAACTGTGAACTGTGGCTCAGCTGCCGCCGGTACCACCTCCTGCAGGAGGACAAAGGGTGGTCAGAGACTAGACGTCCGGCAACTGTGAATCTGTGGCTCGGCTGCGCCGGTACCCCTCCTGCAGGAGCAAAGGGTGTCAGAGAGTGTTCCGGCCAACTGTGAACTGTGGCTCAGCTGCCGCCGGTACCACCTCCTGCAGGAGGACAAAGGGTGGTCAGAGACTGTCCGGCCAACTGTGAACTGTGGCCCAGCTGCCGCCGGTACCACCTCCTGCAGGAGGACAAAGGGTGGTCAGAGAGTGTCTGGCTAACTGTGAACTGTGGCTCAGCTGCCGCCGGTACCACCTCCTGCAGGAGGAAAAGGGTGGTCAGAGAGTGTCCGGCAAACTGTGAACTGTGGTCAGCTGCCGCCGGTACCTACCTCCTGCAGGAGGGACAAAGGGTTGGTCAGAGACTGTCCGGCCAACTGTGAACTGTTGGCTAGCTGCCGCCGGTTACCTCTACCTCCTGCGGAGACAAAGGGTGGTCAGAGAGTGTCCGGCCACTGTGAACTGTGGCTCAGCTGCCGCCGGTACCACCTCCTGCAGGAGGACAAAGGGTGGTCAGAGACTGTCGGAGCGGAAGGGGGAGACTGGGAGTGTACGAGGGAGGGGCCAGGAATTGTGTGAGCGTGGGGCAGACAGTGACTTACACAGGACAGTGAACCTACGATGGAATCATGGACAGTAGTAGTGTAAGCTTCGGAAATGTTCAAAATCATGTCCGATCCAAAGTTCAATCCAATATGACAATGTTGACCAAAAGGTGTTGTCAACGTTGTCCTCAGAAGCGTCATTTTCTGCAAATGATTGGTAGAGCCCCAGCGCTATCTTTACAGATTTGAATGCCATTCTTACCATGCAGCGCCATGGACCTAATGTTGAAATGTGAAATTACATGTAGGCCCTGGTCCTACCAGGCCTATAGAAAACGACACCCATGGCCGCCTTTGACGGTACAAATTATATAGTTTAGCACCATCCGTGGCACTTTAAAGGACTGCAAGGATATCTACGACTGATAATGCAAATAAATGGTAGGTATAGCAACGTTTTGAGAAAATTGCAATTTTGTATATAAACAAAACATGAAATGGGGACACCCTCAACAAATATAAAGGATCAAATCCGTTGAGTTTTCAGATTTGGATATAAGTATAAGTATATAAGTATATATAAGTATATAAGTATAAGTATATATAAGTATTGGATATAAGATTTGGTGCCCCACCACTGCAATTGATGACCCCCCTTGAATATTTTCTGGATCCGCCCCTGCATTTAGCATTCCAAGACGTTTATTTACGATTTTAGCTCGATAAGTGTTCATTTTTTACACATTTGCGGTTTGATGACATTTGGGTATTTGACATGAACTCAGAGGTCACCTAATGACCCAGGACCATAAAATCATATGTCAATGACTTTCTCACGTCACAAGTGCAAAACGATCGTTTTTTAATCAAAGCTCTAGCTCAACATAGGGGCCAAACTCTAAGGGGAATCGTAGCCCCCCCCCCCCCTACACGATCACGCAGTGACCCTAAGCGGGCGAGACTCGAGAGTTAATCAACCAAAAAGTAAACATGTTCAAGTCCTAATGGGGTATTTAGCTCCCTCTCACCTGTCGAGCGGCTGTGTTCTGGCTGAATGAAGAGCTTCAGCAGCAGTACCGCGGCTCCCAACATCAGCTGAGTCACGGCCATCAGAGCAGTCATTATGCGGCGCTAAAGCAAACACACACAGACAATGCGGCACTGAAACACATACACACACACACACACACACACACACACACACACACACACACACACACACGTCACACACACACACACACACCTACACTAGGGTGCATCAAAATACACTTTTCCATGATTTCGATCTGTCTGGGTTCTAAAAGTGTTCGTTCGGATATTATTAGAGCTCGTGTAAAATATTGAAGCGATCGGTAGTGATTTACAGGTCCAACACAAGGCGGAAGAAGACCACTTAAGCCCAGCATTGACTGGGAGTGATGCGCTAAAAATGCCCCCTGGCCGAATAATCACGAATACATGAAAAGTGATAAGAATTGTAATCTGAAACTTTCAAGTATTTGTGTTATTAATCAATTTCACACATTTGAAAAACTTTCAGGTACGTGTCACTCTAGGTCATGAACCTAGGATCCTTGTCTGGAGGCATGTCAACCGAGTTTTCAAATGAACTGGCCCGTTTTAATTGTTTTCACTGTAGTTTTGTACTCCAAACCGTACCTCGGGACAATATATTTGCCGTTGCTATATACTTGGCACCCCGCCTCTCCTGACGCTCCATTAGGACAGAAAGTTGACGTCGACGCTCAGTAATGTTCGTAAGCTGGAAGAGCGTCTTACCTGTGGTGGTCGGCGGGGACTACAACAACAAAGAAGCTGCTCGGTGTACCAGTGTATACCAGAGCACTGACCGAGATGCGTGCACAATGATTGCCTTCGGCTGACGGGGGAGCCGGTAGGCTCCTGGTATTGTCCTCGGACTGCCACGCGGCGGCCCCGGTTCGATTCCGCGGGGTGCCGCGTTCCGGGGATAGCTCCCGGATTAAATCCCCTGCCTCGAGTGGAGGGTCCCAAAATGGGGGGAATCCAACCCCAGGCCCCTCCTCGGCCCCTCCCCGGTATCTATCTCCGAATAAATGATAAGCTGACCCCGATGAAAAAAAAGCTCGGCTGACGGTGTGCAGCTACTACAGAAGTGAAAAGTGGTCACATGGCCTTCGACACACCGCCCAACACCGGTCATCTCACGATGTCTGCATTGCATCCAGCTCGCACTGGGCGACGGCTGCTCTGTCCCGAGTGTTTTTTTGTTCTTATCGGCACAACATTGGCGAGGTGCTCCTTCACCTCAAAGCTGTTTAACGCTCTGAAAGTGGAGAAACTCCCTTCTCGCCAGAGTGGACCTGTCGTAGAGTCTGCGGAAAACTGGACGCTGTTGTCGCACGAGGAGGGCGACTCGCTATCCTGATACAATCCGACGTCACTGAGCCGCAAGTTCCTGTTTCAAATGCAAACTGAACTCGTGTTGTGCGACACCGAGCTGCTGCGATTCACAAGCGAGGCGACCTACCACGAGTTTCGTGCATGCTGCTTCTCTTTGTACTAGGCCCACCCGGTTGCCGCCGCGACTCCAGCTCGCCTCAAAGACCAGGGGCTCTGCACGAGGCGAGGTGGAATGGCCAAGCTACTTAGCACTCGGAAGCTGGCCAATGCTGGAGCAACGCATCGCACTCACTCAGGGCACCATACCTCGCGGCAACAGACGCCGAAAGTATTGGTGTTTGCAAAAACTTCTCGCCACACGTCTACGCGATGTTCGTGGCTACGTGCAAAAACAGACGTTGATGCCACCTGAAATGACCTTACTCTACCAAGCACCTGTGCGCGTACGATCATCACCAATGCAGCATCGCAGCGACAGTCAGCAAGGTGCTGGAGTAGCACCTCTGATATATGACGAGCGAGATGCTCCCACTACCACTCTTCAGCACAAAGGTGCCAGACAAAGAGCTGCGCGCCCTGGCGAACGCCTCCTGACTGGCAAAGCCTGACGATTTGCCGGCGGCTGCCCCTCAGCAGCGCTTCGGCTTTGGCTGCCTAAGTTTCCAACGCTCTCTCCAACTAGCAGCCTGGCGGACCTCGCCAACTCAGACTGCTGGTTCGGTATACACCAGCTGCACGTCGATACAACGTTCCTCCCTCTTGCCTGCAGGACTGGGATTCTAAGCAGGATACCAGGTGGGCTAATGTAAATCTGAGTGCCACCAACATAGTGAACGACTGCCTGATCGAGGCGTGAAACTCCGTCAAACTTTGTGGGTGGAGCCAGGAGCGAGCAACACCTGTAGAACATACTGCGGACCGTCGAGCATGACCGTTCTAAGCAGCCAATTCAATACCATTCCCTTTCCTGCAGACACATCCCCCCCCCGCTTGACGCCCATGAGCGCTAGCCAGAGTCACGTGAAAAACTGGACAAAGTCGTTATTTTAACCCCAACTTCATCGTCTGTGTTGGACTTGTAAATATCTACGAATCCTCGCGAAACTTCTCAGAAATGCATTGCAACCACATTCGAACAAAATGCAGACCCAGACAGATCGAATTATTCACTTTGAAAAATCCCCTTATAATTTGATGCACCCTAACCTACACACACACCCGCGCGCGCACGCACGCACGCACGCACGCACGCACGCACGCACGCACGCACGCACGCACGCACGCACGCACGCACGCCCACGCACGCACGCACGCACGTCACGCACGACGCACACACACACACACACACACACACACACAGAGACAATGCGGCACTGAAACACACGCACGTATACACACACGCACGCACACACGCACGCACGCACGCACGCACGCACGCACGCACGCACGGCACTGCCCTCGTAGCACATAACGTCACAACGTCATGGCAGCGTTGACAACGTTCATACGACGTAATCACGTCGTGAAAATAATGTGTGCTACTAGGGTGGCGGATCCAGCCTCCCTCCCAATCAAGGGGGGATAATTTCGCTTGGGGCCTCCGGGTCCTTGACCGGGGGGGGGGGTCGGTTCGTGACATATATATATATATCAAAACATACGGTTCCATGTCAACTGAACCAGGGACATGAGCTCCGCCAGAGGGGGGACGGGGGGACATGTCCCCAACTTCAAAGTTGGGGGATAGAGTGTCTTTTGTGTCCCCCAACTTTGAGCAAATGACAGTAACCTCATGTTTAAAGCACCTCAAACAGTACACATTACTGTTCCATAGCAACTTCAACAGTAAGAAGCAGTAATAATCCAGGGAATGAAATCAAAATTTTGTGCCGTTCCGCGGAGCAATAATGCAACTCAAATTGCATTGCATACGGGTTAAAACACAATTTTATGACGTTTTACACGATTTAAATCAGTGCTCGGCACCTATGTGACGTAAACGATAAAACAAACACTAATGTGCACTGCGCAGGTAGACCAATGTACATTGTACATACCGTCTCTATATTGCATGTATAAATTAATGTTTTTAAAGCAATATTTCGTTGTTAAAATCCACCTGCAATACACCCATAGACGATTTCGAATATTTCCTTCATTTACACCGCCGTAGCGTCAAAGCCGAAGGGTGCTAAGCGATAAAAATGATACAGCAGTAAAGCACAATCAAAGCCATTCAATACCCAGCCAAAATATATTCATAATTCCAAACATGAAGCCTATAATTTTAGTTGTATGCATGAGTGGCATTAATGATTCAGTTTATGAACGAGCCAAAGGCGAGTTCATAAACTGAATCTTTAATGCCACGAGTGGCATAAAACGATTTATACAATGCCGAAACTGACTGTTTGGAGCAACAAAGTACATATTTTTCAGAAGTTCAATGAAGGGTCATTTACCTGAGGCTTAGCATGTGTCAGAATAAGAGAATACAGGATCCGGCGAACTCACCGTAGTTGTGTATGGAGGAAGAAAGGTGACGGCTATTTGTGAAAATCTTTATCAATAAGCAGAAATTTGGCTCGGTGACATCGTACAGCCTGATTTCAACTTTCAGGAGTCAGCATATCTCTATAATTTATAACGTGAATTATTTGTTTGCGGAAGGCGATATTGGAATAAAGAGAAAGTCGCTCCAAGATTTTATCACGAACTAATTTCTGCTAACTGCCCCAAATTTTCACAATGTTCTGGTCGCTAAAAACCGTTCGGTCGCCGATCCCTGTTATTCTCTTGTTCCTGGCAGTGTATAATCACTTTTGGGAGTGTATTAACACTCCAGTTAATACACCGCTACAGTTACGCACATGGTCAATGGGAAAACAGTCTTCGGCCATGCACTAATGCTGAATGCAGGTTTAAAGAACGCTAGAAAACCTATTTTATTCAACGTATGTAATATGACACCACATGATTTAGTCCGGATCAATTTGCGACGGCAAAACAACATATAATAAAAACAATTGAAATGTATGCTTTGCACAAAACGAACCTCCGTTTCCACCTCATTACCGCAGCCATTTCGTATCCACTTCCGTTGGGCGGATACGAAGTTGACACATACGTAAGTTCCGAACTTGGTATCGTAAGGCATACCCGAAATTGGTGATCTATCTCGGCAACCATTAGCAGGGACGCAGGAACTACGTTCAAGTTGGGGAGGGGGGCAGGATTTCAGCGTGCAAATAGTACTCACCGAGTGGCCGAATGGGGCGAATTTTAATAGGTAGTACAGGGTGGCCCAGATAAAACGTAACCCACATTTTCCTCGATTATGAAAAATGTATTAACTGCACAGTTAAGACTGAGATATCATTCGGAAGATAATTAAATGGCAAAGCAATCACCAGCAGTCTTAGCTATCAGGAAGCTCGCACCCTCGGATCGCAATCCTATAGCAGATGTTCAAGGCGAGCCCCGTGGCGGTCCTGGATGCGCGGCAGTCGGACGTGCTGCAGGTGGTCCACCGTGCGGCTGATCTGGTCGACGGTGACGTGCCCCATCTCGACTCTGATGGCGGTCTTGAGCTCCCGAACTGTCGCTGGTTTGTCCCTGTAGACTCTGTTCTTGAGCTGTTCCCACCCGGGTCAACCGGGTTGGGCCACCCAGGTTAACCCGCGCACTGCAGGGGGGGGTGATTTCTGTCCCCCCTCAAGTTTTTCAGGAGTAGCGGAAAAACGGCGGCGCGCAGCGCCGCCAAATTTCGTACACCTGTTTGGGCATCAATTATCCACACTTTGAAAAAGTTTTGACTTCAGGTCATCTCAGGTCAGGTCACAAGTTCATGTCAAGTGACCTTATCTTCAAAAATGTTTGTGCTCCTGCCAAAGCCACAGTCTTTTCACAAAAGTTTTGAAACTTGCAGGATTTCATACGGATATCACTTATCAGTACCTACAATTCGCTCATCTCGGATTTTTCTTATCGGTGACCAAAGGTCAAGTCAATTTCCTGACCTCCCATTATAAGTGAATGGGAAAATATACAAATGCTTCCTATTCAGAAAATATGCATTGGATCAGGCTAATTCTTTCAGAATCATGTTATTTTAGCTCATTCTGAATAATCAGGGTGCATTTGCTGCTTAGCGATTTCTACAAGGTCATCTAAGGTCATCTGAGGTCATCAGCAATGATTTGCTAACAACTCTTGATAGAAAAGAGATAGAGACAAGCAGTTGACACCACTTTGTTCGTCTCGTCTGGCTGCGTTGCCCCATATGCAGCATGACCTTCCTGGGTCACCAAATGACCTTGACCCGAGGTCAAATTTTCACATTGACCTTACAAGGTTACCGTGTATGTATTTTAACGGGCCTCGATGAGATAAACACGATGGTGTCAATATTACGTCCCTATCTTTGTTAGGTGAAATTCTATTAACGAAAAACTGTTTTGCTAAAAATATACTTTTTGACCTTTCATGACCCCTGGAGCCTAAGCGATTGATCTAAGCTCAATTTTGAGGACTTATATGCGATTGCAAATTTCAATAGCAATCTATTGCTTCTTAAATTGTTTGCTCCTAGCTATCATAGTTTCCGATAAATTCGGGGGTTTCTGGAAAAGAGTCCTAAAACCGGAAAAGTTGACCTTTGGTGACCACTGGTGACCTCAATTGTGACCTGATCCAAGAAAAGACTGCATACTTTCGATAGAGCTGTCTAGAGGCTATCTTAATGGCCGTTTTCCGTTTGTTGCTACGTTGCGTAGTTTTCGAGATCTCAACGGGGGCCGGAAATCAGGCCCCCTGCAGTTCGTGTTTGGCGCATACCCCCTGCAGTGCGCGGGTTGAACATTCTTCGTTGAAAGTTTCATTTTTACCAGATCCTACGCGGATACCTGCAGAAAGTTTCTCGAGAAATTTAACGTAGACCCAGGGCCTATTTCAAGGGAAAGCCACTTAGGGGCATGATACAGAATACAAATGTAGGCCTGGAGCAGCACTTTCCCCGGGCGACACATTAGCCTTCAAGACAACCGTGTCGTGGGCTTTACACTTCGCCCGACCTATTTGCGCCCCTAGACTTCCATGCTGGGGGGACAGCTTAAGAACAGGCTGTCAGAGTCTACAGGGACAAAACTAGCGACAGTTCGGGAGCTTAAGGCCGCCATCAGAGTCGAAATGGGGCGCGTCACCGTCGACCGGATCAGCCGCACGGTAGACCACCTGCAGCACGTCCGACTACCGCGCGTCCAGGACCGCCACGGGGCTCACCTTGAGCATCTGCTATAGGATCGCGATCCGAGGGTGCGAGCTCCTTAATGGCTACGACCGATGGTGATTGTTTTGCCATTTAATTGTCTTTCGAAAGATATCTCAGTCTTAACTGTGCAGTTAACATATTTTTCATAATTGAAGAAAATGTGGGTTACGTTTTATCTGGGCCACCCTGTAGAAGGATGGAAATTGTTTTCAGCTATCGAAATAACAGCAGCTTTTCAGCATAACAGCGTTTGGGTACAAAAGCATGCAAACGAATTTATACACTTGCCTTTCCTTTCCAGAATTGGTCATACTTCAGAGCCGGATATCTCATATCATCTAATATCTAGAGGTCAATAACCTGCGCCCCACTTGCGCTGGGCCTCGAGATTTTCCGCGCCCTACTGGGGAGTGTTTGAACACCCCTTCTAACTCGGCTCCTATGGAACGTAGACAAAAAAATGTTCGAAACGTCGTCAAAAATCCTTTTGAAACTATTCCAGATTTTTCACTCAGGTCAAAATTAAGGTTTTTAGAGGTCATCGAAGGCCAAATTTTCTAGTTTTAGGGTTTTGCTCCAGAAGCCCCCATATATCTTGAGAACTATACTAGCTAGAAGCAATCAAAAAGGAAGCAATCGCCAGCCATTGAAATTTGAAAACGACCAGATAATTCATACTTGACCTTAGGTCAATAGCTTAGGCTCTAGAGGTCATGACAGTACAAAATGCAGTATGTTGGCAAAACAATTTTTGGCTAATAACCTTTTTACCTAATGAAGATAACCAATACGTACTGCCTACGGGGGCAGTGTTTGTCTTGTCAAGGCCCCGCGCTTTTAAATGTATATGTCGGCACCCATCGTGAGTGCCGCAAGCTACAAACACGTATTTCGTGCAAATTTAAGTGTTTATTTTCGTTCTGTGCAGTTTGGATTTTTTAAAGAAAAAAAGCATCAAAGAAGTTAAGGAAGAGACAAAACATCTCCGGGTGTTTAAAAACAGCTTTCTTAAAACATATTCTTGAGTTTTTCCCCATAACATTTTTTTTTTTTTTGTAATGAAAGATTTACCTTGCTGCTAGGCTTTTATTCACAACATCTGTAAGAACAGAAACACAAGTTACACAAGTAAATATATAACATTCACCGTCCCTTATGGTTCACTTTCTCTTAAGGCTTTAACATAAAATACCGATAACAAAATCTGTTCAAACACCTGATAACATGTGTTTACATTTACCTCAATGCATTACACCTCGCACACGCATGTACAAGTTCCGCGTGACAGAAAGTCTATGTGTTCCGCGTGACACTCATGACAGATCATACTCTCCGAGCCTCTGAGGCTAACTCTCACTGATCTACGTTGGGAACGACTATGCTCAGTCACAGTAACATCGGTGCCACTATCTACACTGGCTTTCCACGGGCCCAAAACCATCCTCAGCATCGGGATCAGCGACCTCAGCCGGCTCCTCGGCGAGTGAAGGCCCGATCTCCGTAGCCGGCCGAGACTCCTCTCCGAAGGCAGGAGATCCGCAGCCTCCGCGCAGTCTACCGGAGCGATCGGAGCGAGATGCCGAAGAGTTGGTTCACGGCCACTCGGTAGTCGCACCTTGGCATATGTGGGAGTGACGTGAACGAGCTCGACCTCGTCTACAAGCGGTTCGTATTTGCTGGTGCGGTTGGTTCGTCGGAGAAGTACTTTGACAGCTGTCACCAGCCACGTCGGGAGAGCCTGGCCGGTGACCGACCGTCGGGGATGCTTGAAGAACCGCTCATGCGGTGTCTGGTTAGTGGCTGTACAGTCTAGGGTAAATGTTATTTCCGTCCAAAAGTTCTGTCCGCTGTGTCTGCCTCTGTCTGTCGGTGCTGCACGCAATGGAATCCAATGCAATTACTATAGCCCTCTTCCCCGGTATCAGGGGCGAGGGCAAAAATAGTTTCAATAGATTTCACTGCATGTGAGCACCGACAAACGGACCACCGATAGACCAAAGTTGACATAAAAACTAAACGGGTGCGCTTAACCAAAGCTTTTTAAGAATACTTTCTACGCTAGCTTCCGCTCAGGCCAAAAAAACAAAAACATCGCCCCAGGGAAATGGAGATTTATTCGAATAGAAGCACTGAAATGGACTGCTACCAGCCGTTTTTCACGAAGGATTTATTTACGGGGAAATCGTCATCGGTGATGTTGATTAAGTGGACAGAACATTTGCCCTAGACTTATACATTTAACAGTGACCGCACACTGTGCAGTGCTTTAGGCAAGATGGACTCCCAGTTCTTCAGGTTGATACCCTCGGAGTGGCAGGCCATGCTCACGGACCTCCAGATGATCCCGTTGTATCTCTCTGTTTGGCCGTTGCCAGGAGCGTTGTAGGCTGAGCAGTAACTCTGAGCGATGTTGTTTTGGAGGAGGAACTCTTTGAAGCGAGTGGAAGTAAATGCGGTCCCACGATCCTAGTGGACGAACTCTGGTGTGCCAAACACCGTGAACAGCGATGTCAGACATTGCATCGCCGACTCTGCAGATGTGTCGTTGGTAGGAAACGCAAAGGGAAACCTGGAGAACTCATCCATGACTACAAACAAGTATGCTTTCTGGGTACTGGACGGCAGTGGTCCTTTAAAGTCTATGCTCAAACGCTGGAACACTCGAGTCGCCTTAATGAGAGTGTTGGAAGTGCGAACGTACCGAGGTTTATGCTGAGCACCAAATCCTACACTGCGACACGACTCTCTTCACCTCATCAACCGAACAGGCCACGTTTCGCGACTGGAGGTAGTGCCACAAACGCGTTACCCCTGGGTGACAGAGCTGCTTATGAAGCGTCCTGATGAGGTCCCCAGGCCCTGCAGCGGTCGCGCTGCACACGGCTCTGGAGAGCATGTCCGGAACAATGTTGTACCTTCCCGGGCGATACACGATCTCAAAACTCATGCATGCCAACTCGAGACGCCATCGCTTTAGGGGGATTTTCTTTTTTGGTCCGGGTTTTTTTTTCTGATTTTTTTTTTTTTTTCCGGGCCCCTTTGGGCCATTTTTTTTGAAAACCGGATTTTCGAACCATGAAACGAGACAGGAGCGCTGGTCGGTTGATCAACTTTGAAATTTCTCCCAATCAGCAGATGGCGCCACTTACGGATCTATTCGACGATGGCAGCAGCCTCTTTCTCGATAGACGGCTGCTTTCGCTCAGACGGGTTCAGGGTGCGCGAGAAGAATGAGACCGGCTTGTCGTTTTGCGTCAGAGTGGCAGCAACGGCGTTGTCAGACGCATCCGTTTCCACAACGCATGTGGCGTAGTCGTCGACAGCCGACATGGTAGCAGCCCCGATGTCCCGCTTCAGTAGATCGTACGCAGTGACTGCGTCAGGCAACAGAGGGAAGCAGTCGTTGGCGGTCAGCGGCCGCAGCTTCTCGGAGAAGGACGGTACCCACTTTGAGCAGTGTGACAGCATGCCCATTGCTCGCTTCAGTGCCTTTGCGTCTTGGGGCACTGGCAGGTCCATCAAAGCCTGGAGCCGATCGGGATCTGGTCGAATTGTCCTGTCCTCGACCACATGTCCCAGGACCGATTGACAGAGTACTTGGCATATCAACACTTGTCTTGATTTATTTGTCAGTGAGTATTTCTTGGCAGCGTTCAGGAAGCGCTCCAGGTTGACATCGTGCTGTTCCTTGTCGCGGCCACAGATGGTCACATCGTCGACATACGCGAACGTGTCATGCAGGTCTTCAGAGCGTATTATGTCGTCGAGAATCTGTTGGAAGCAGGTGACTCCGTTGGTTACCCCAAAAGGGATACGATGGAACTCAAACAGCCGCCCGCCAGCTTCGAAAGCCGTGTATTTTTTTTCGTTGATCGCCAACAGAGCTACGCTCCACTGACAGGCGAAGTCATGAATATAAGACAAACATTAAATACACCACACAGCACACATATCACATTATCGCACAGCCTTAAGTCTACAGCGACACATTACAGGGTTAAAACGTACTTCAACACCTGGGTTTTAAAAGCTCCAAAACTGTCATAAAAGATGTCCGCGTTAAAAGCACTGCCTAAAAAAGCATTCATTTCTCTAGAGAGCCGGCAGAACATCCCTAAGTCTACAGTTCTTACCCGTGCTCGAAGTACAGTAAAAAGAGAGACAGTGCGGGTCGATCGAGGCGGCACGTGCAGGGGAAACGACTCGAGCAGGACCCAAGAGTCCACTTTCCCCCGCAGGATGTTCCTCAAGAAGAGCAGATCGTGNCGCAAACTCAGCCTGGGTCGCAGGGGTAGGGTTTCCACGCAGCCGCCGGAAAGCCGCCTCCTTCAGCCAGAGAGCCGACCGCACCGCGCCATCAAACCACGGGGGAAGACGGCGCCAGAGGATCACCGTGGGGACGTGGTCAGCGATGGCCGACTCCAGCAGGGTGTAGAAGATCGACTGTTTCGTCGACTCCGACGTCGTCCAGTAGTGCCCACGGGATCAGGGAGAGACTCCTGCGCAGGCCGTCGAAATCCGCCCGCTTGTAGTTGAGGGCGGAGCGCCGATTGATCACAGGTCGACGGCTCACCGGCACGCTGAGGGTGGCAATTGTCTCCCTGTGGTCCGAGACGAGCAGGGTCGGCCGTCCCGTCACGATGACTGCGCCGACATGCGTCTGGTCAGCACTAGGTCGAGAATGTTCTCGCCCCTGGTGGGCTGGCACACCCACTGCTTGCGATCTTCAGTATCGATTGGGACCTGATGGTAGGCGCTCGTCAGATCAACTGTGCTGAAGTAGGAGTACTGAGCGATTTTCTCCACCTGCTCGTTGATTCTTGGCAGCGGGTAGGCGTTCAGTTCAGTGAAGCGGTTCACAGTCTGGGCGTAATCCACCACCATCCGACGTTTCCCGCTTTGGATGTGCGCGACCAAACCTGAAGCAGCCAGGGGCTGGTGCTCGGAGAGATGATGCCCTCCTTCAGCAGACGAGCCACCTCATCGTCGATGAACTTGGCATCGGCGGCACTGCATGCCTAAGAGAGATAATAATTTGGACTAATTCCTGACATGCAGCATCGACGTTTTGCCAATTGCCTACACCTCTACTAACAGCTCCTCATACATAGCTCGACTAATATCGTAAGCCGTTTGGTTTTCCGGGAACGCCTGGGACGGATGGTATCCAAACAGGAAGAAATCCTGCCAGTAATGGCGCAGGACGCGTCGCAGCGTCTCCGGCGGTACTGAGCCCACCAAACTCTCCGTAACGCCGGGACTGGCCGACTGGAAACCGGCCGGAAATGACACGGAAGTGACGTCAGCCAGCCTCAGCACCAGCCGGGCATCCTCCAGGAGCGTCTCAGTCCTGCCGAGCACCGTGTACGGCACGGTGCAGGGGTGACACAGGTCCACCATGGGCCGCCAGTGCTCGTCCTGCCGCCCTTCCGGCTCCTTCATCGAATCTGGATCAATCGGACTCGCTTGCACCACCCACGCGGCGAACTTGTCAAACGTCACTGTCGGCAGGCGACCTAAGTCACCGCCAGCACTCGAGGCGTTCTTGATGTCAGGCTGACCCATGATCTCGACCGCATGGCGTTGCTGCAACTTGTGCTGCTTAGTGTCTGAGCCGAAAGCGTGCGGACCGAGCTTGTTGCGGAAGGCGGAGACCAGCCTCTGGAGCGGATGTCGCACGAACAGGAAGGAGGTGTAAGACCCGAGCCGCCGCCGAATCTCCGGCCCGGGAAGCTCTGACAGCACAGGGTGCCCAGCTCGGCTGTGCACTTCCCAGCGCGGGATCTTCTCGAAGGGCGCATTCTGGAACTTGCCTGATAAGATGCCGAACAGCTTCTTCCATTGGGTACAAGAAACCTGAAATCGGAAGAGATTCATAAGCGTAATTTACTGCTGGTGGCATGCACCCTGCACTGGCGATGGTAATGACATCGTGACCGTTTTGATCATATATACAAAATAATCACAACAACGTTCTGTTAAACTATGAAAGTATCCCAGCTAAGTATCCCAGCTTACTATTTTGTTCATAAAGAAATAAGCAGGCTTTGAGGTTCTGAATTTTACATTGAATGCTGGTCTGAGGGATTTTGTTTTGTGAATTATTCATGAACGAAAAAAGTGTCTGTGTTCTGATATAAAAGTATACGAATAAATATACTACTACTGCTTATTTGACAAACGTCATCACTGATATGTGAACTTCTTGGTTGACCTTCTCCTTGAAATAGGCATATATAAAATTACAAATAAAACAATAGTTACATTTGCATTCGGACACAGCCCTTTCTCAGATGTATTTGAAGACAACACAACACTCATATACAAGAACGAAATCTGTTGACAGCTCGTTAAGTTCGACTACTATGGATTTCAGACCACGTGAGACCCCATTCTTTGGGCGATAATTTTTTTAAGGAATGACAGAATCCGAATCAAATTTTCGCACTGGCTATTTCAGCCCTGACGCCAACTTTTGCCATAAAGTCTACAGAAAATTAAAACGTAGGGTACTTGTCATTCACGCGTTATTATATATATATATATATATATATATATATTGCGAGCTCCGCGCGGGTAACTCACCTTGCAAAGACTGACGTTCCCTCGCCGCCGCCCCGCGACCCCGGCGCTTCGACGGACGGCTGGTCACGTGCCGGTCCGCGCCAGCGGCGGACCCAGGGTCTCCATCCCGGCGGGGCTATAGCGTCCCTCACACCTTTCCCTTCTCGTAGATTTTCCTCTTCCTCGTCCTAAGATGTCCCCACCCTCCCCCGGAGCCAGCAGCGCTATCGCGTCCACTGGCCCTCCGACCATCTGGCCGGCGACCTGCGATTCCTGGCACTCCGACGGGGGAGAGGACTGGCGGGCGCTGCTTCCCTTTCCCCGTCTGATTCGGATGATTCGGATGACGATGACGATTCTTCTGTCCGACCTTCGTCTGATAACGTGGATGAGTCACTCGACGAATCGTCCGGCGCGATGTGCTGTCCGCCGTCTCGCCGTTTATAACTTTCCTGGCTGGCTGGCCAGCGTCTGCCGGCGGCCGCGCCATCAGAACGCCCTCCCTGTCCGTCGATACGGCTTCAGTCGATCATGATGCCGAACATACCGCCGTCGAAAGTTGTCTGCCTTCTTGATCAGGTATACCTCGCCCTGTCGACACTCTACCACGATGTACGGGCCGTCCCAGCGAGGCTGCAGCTTCCCCGGCTGGCCCGGCTTGGGCGGGCGCCGCTGGAACACCAGGTCCCCAGTCTTGTAGCGGACGACGTGCGCACTCTGGTGACTGCGATCCTGTCGCAGTAGTTTCGTCCTTTCTTCCCTCTCCACCACGGCGGCGTGGGCTTCCTTCAGTTCCTTGGTAAGCCGCTCCTCCCAGGAGTTTGCGTCCGGCGGCCGTCCGGTCGGCTCGACTCTCTCAGTCAGCCGCGGTGTACGGGGGTCACGGCCAAACTGGAGGTAGAAAGGCGAATGTCCTGTCGCCCTGTGCTCTGCAGTCATGTACTGAAACCAAACCAGGGGCAGGTGCTCATCCCAGTCTCCTGTTCGCTCCTGAGCCATTCTTCGCAGTAGAGATCCCAGCGTCTGATTACATCTTTCCACAGCACCATTACTTTGTGGATGAAACGCACTGATTTTCTTCCGATCAATGCCCACCGCTCTAGCCAGAGCTAGTATGTACTTGTTGTCGAACTCGAGCCCTCGATCAGTCAGAAGCCCGACTCGCGGCCACGTCGCGAATAGACTATATATAATACGGTTTCTCCACGCTATAAAGCGCTAAATCAAGCTACCGCTTTGGGCTGACTTATCCTGGGAATTGGCAGTACCATAACAACTCAAACACCCTTGGTGAGCAATCTGAGTGCCTACGAGAATATACCGAGGCACAACTTCGGGCGGCTTTGGTGTGGTTGTAACTCTTGTATTGGTTAACCCTATCATTTGAGAACCAATGCCTGCGAAAAGCTAGCCCTAATGCAATCCATCCGTGTTTGCTTGTGGCTCCGTCACAGTGCCCACATGCGGCGCTCTTAACTGTACCTCCTGGGATTGCGTGCTTTGGCGGCAATGTAGACGCACGTGAGCCGCCAAGCGCGGCAGTAGCGCTTCACGTCTTGCTTCATCGTTAGCCAGCCGTAGCCAGCCTGCCGCAACAGCGCCTCCGTTTTTCCCGCTCCGAAGTGTCCAGCATCATCATGCTTCAGACGAAGAGCCAGCGGAATGAACTTCTCCGGCACCAGCAGCAACTCCTTCCGCTTCCGCGTGGCCAACAGCAGGTCGTCTCCCGGTCCGAGCTTTGGTTCCCAGCCCAACTTTCTCCACTTCACTGTCGCCGGTCCGTGTGTGCGGTGCAGCCGGACCTCGCTGTACAGCTTGCTCAGGTGCAAGTCCTCCCTTTGTAGCCACTCACCATGTCGGCCTCGCTCACCATCTCCAGAGTCTGCAGTTGACCCTCTTGCTGTGGCACAGAAAACACGCACTCTGAGGACCCGCATCAGCATGTGTGCGTTGTCTCCTCCCCTCCGGTATTCCCACGCTGGAAGGTCGAACTCTTCAATTTCTTCAAGCCACCGAGCGTAACGGCCTCGAGGATCTCTTGTGTTGCGTAGCCACGTCACTTTTTTGCATCCGGTTCGGCCTTGTGCCATTGTCCGGGAGAGAGATGCCGGGGAGGGGGCGAGGAGGGGCCTGGAGCTTGGATCCACCCACACCCATGGACCCCCACTCGGAGCTAGGGATTTTATCCGCGAGACCTATCCCCGCGGGAACCGGCACCATCGCGCGTATAATCTGAGATCGGCGAGCCCGCCGCGTGACAGTTCGGAAGACATGACCACTGGAGCTACCGGCTTGCCCCCCCCCACGTCAAACTACGGTTGTCTGTGAACCACTGAGTTTCTTTCGAGGAGGTACGGTCGAAATTTTGTCGTAAGGCAAACAACGAACGCAAATGGGCCGTCTTTTTCACGAATGTGCCAAGTTGTCTTCTCGTTATTCGCGTTGATATCTGCTTCTTTGAGGTGATGCCAAAGCATATCACGAGTCTGGTCTCTATCCTCGCTCATAGTTCATCTTCTTGTGTGAAGAGATAAGAATACAGTGCCGAACACGAGCTGTACCTGCCCCAGGCGTCGGAGTCCACGCTGAGGCGTGAATCGGGTTCAGAAACTCCTCCTGCGTGTCCTTGCTGCCAAGCTGGAACGTAGTCATGCGGGAAATGTCGCGGGCTGAGTGCCCCATATTACATGTATCTCAAAACTTGCCGACTCTCGCGCGTACGGGCGCTCCCATTCAATAACCACCGCCACATAATACCTTGGACCTTCCACCGTATACATCCTGAGTCTACCGAGTGGCGTCCGAGCCGCCCTCCGCTGAAGATCGGGAGGGACCCAAATTAGTTTCGTTGAAATTAAGATCAAGCGAGATCACGAAGAGCACTGAGATCACTGTGAGGTGCGCCAATTCTAATTCTTTTGACGTCGGTCTGGGCCAGGATCTGATTTACTTCCACCTTTTCCGGGTCCGGCTCCACCCCATTCCCAACCAGGTGCCCGAGGAACCGGAGCTTCCGCCGGCAGGCTACGACTTTCTTGCTCTTTACTGTCAGCCCAGCTTGCTTCAGTCGCGCCAGCACCGCTTCCAGCAGCGACAGGTTGCTCCTGAAATGTCTGACCACCGAATGATGATGTCGTCCACGTAGGCCGTCACCCCGTTACCCAACACCCCCGCAAGGCATCTCGCGATCAGTCTCGAGTGGAAGCAGCTGGGTGCATTCTTCAATCCATAGGGCATAACGAGAATCTCCCAGTGATCGCTTCGGTGCAGGAACGCGGTCTTTCCACGATCTTCTGGAGCGATGGGAACCTGCCAATATGCTGAATTGAGATCTAGAGTGGTATATAACCTTGAACCGGCCAGACTGTCTAGACATTCGCGTACTGTTGGGAGATATGCGACTTCTGTTGCTGTTTTTGCGTTCAGAGAACGATAATCAATTGCAAAATGATAGCTCCCGTCACCCTTTTTGACCAACAGCAGCGGAGCCGACCAGGGTGAATTTGACTTCTGAATCACACCTTGCCGTTCCATTTTCCGTACCTGAACGGCGACTTCCTCACGCAGGTGGTACGGCGTGCGTCGCGCCGGGACTGCGACCGGTGGACAGTCACCTGTCACAATCCTGAACTGTCTCAGATGAGTCTGACCCAGTTCGTCATCATTATTTGCAAACGTGTCGCAATATCTGTTGAACAGCTTCTCGACCTTAGTTTTCTCCGATTCGGTGATCTCTGCCTGAGTGAGGTCCACTTATGCTGGTCCAGGTCGACATGCCTTCAGATTCTGTCCTTTTCCTGTCACCTGGACAGCTGCTACTTCTCCCAGCATCATGTTGCCGTACAGCTTGACTGGTTGTTCCCAGGTTCGATAACAGCAGAAGGCATTCTGTTCTCGTGGGCTAGACCGAAAAGACTGTGATGGCGAGAGTTTATTCCCAAACGCTGACTGCTTGGCAAAAATTCCGTTCAAAACGACATCCGCTCCTCGGCGCGAAGTCCACTGCACTGACCTCCACCACCCGCTCAGAGTGCGGCTCGAGAACGCAGTCGCGCCCCAGACGCACCTGGACCGACTGCACCGGCGCGCCGCTCGCGCGCGCCTCCAGGGGCACCCGCTGTCCGGCCACCTCCAGCACGCGACCCCCAAAATCCACCGAAAACTGTCCGACCTTTTGGAGTACGTCATTCCCCAGAATTCCAGGTGCTGACAGGTTCTCCACAACCCACACCTTAACGCCGTTTCGAATCAGTCCCGGGCCCACTGCCACGTCAGTCATTAACGCACCCAAACACACCAAAGGAGGCGAATCCGTTAGCGTGCTATGAAGCCCTAACGTCCGTGGGTCGTGTGCTCGCCATAATTCCCGGCAGAGATTGGCTGACACTACAGGTGACTGAACGCGCCCGTGTCCACCATCCATGTGCAGTCCAATTTGCCAACCTTTCCCCGCACGTGTAGAGACTTCGGCGTCTGTGATTCAGGAGCTTCCCTTGTCCCTGGAGCCGCCGCTCGCACCTCAGCAGCGACCCTCTTTAGTTTAAATACGCCGCAGAACACTGGTAGCGGGTGTATCCGAATTCGCCACACGCCCAACATACCAGGGGCGTCGACCGGCCACGGCCCCGAGCCAGCGGCGCGCGCGTGCACCACCTCTGCACGTGGCCCGGCTCCCCGCACGTCCAGCACGTGGGCTCGCGTGCGGCCCGGCCCGGCCCCGCCCCGCCCCGCTGGGGCTACCCTCCCAGGTCCCGGCCGCGGGCATGCCGCTGCCTCCCGTCGCCGCCCAACGCGGCGCGGCCCGACCCGGCCGCACCATCGCCGGAGCTCACCTCCCAGGACCCGGCTTCGGGCGCGCTCCTGCGCCCGGACGCCGCCAAAGCCCAATCCGGGACGGCCGGCGCCAACGCCCCAGGCGGTCTGCGTGACCCAAGTGCAGACGCACCGCCACGGCCCGGCGCTCCGCCGCCGCGGCCGAAGGACGGCGCGGCCGCCCGGCCGGTATCGCCAAAGCGAATCGCATTGACGGCCTCTGTCAGGGTCTGCATCTCGGAGCGGAGCGCAGCGATTTGGTCCGGACCCGCAGACTGCTTAACAACCTGACAAACGCTCGCGTTCCGATTTTTCAGACCCATAGCCTCCTGAATCTGCTTGGCATGGGTGGGCAAATCCTGGACGTCGGCGTCCGGAAATAACAGGCGGAGCTGCCCGCCAACCGCGCTTATCTGATGCCGACCCAGGAACGTCGACTTAATCAAAGCCTTTCTACCGCAGGACTTTTCCTCGTCACCGGACTGACGCTGGGCTGGACGTGTAGGCAGTTTGAAACAGCGCCCGAAGGGCTGACAGATACATGCCGTATGTCTCAACGTCCCGCTTCTGTCTTGCAAGGAACTGCCGCTGGCTGTGCTGTGTGGTGTCGCCAAATTCTCTCAGCAGGGCCGCCTTGAGGTGCGTCACTGAACTCTTGTCCGCTTCACTGAGCGAATCGATGACGCTGATGCGATGGCCGAGTCAAAGCAGAGTTTTCCCGATGGTCTTCTTTTCATCCCCCAACAGCGCATAGGCATCCACGCGCCGCAAAAAGTCCTGTATTGTCTCTCCTTCCCCCCACACCAGCTTGTCCGAGCCTCGCTCCGCCATGTCCAATGTCTCCGCAACACGTCTTCCGATCACTACTGCAGACACCTTCTCACTGGCGAAGCACCGCGCTCCACGCTGTCACCAGTGCGAGCTCCGCGCGGGTCACTCACCTTGCAAAGACTGACGCAAGGCCCTATATACTAGGTACAGTCACGACCAAGGCAATAGATACCAGGGTTATGTAAAACACGCACGACTCAAAGTCGCTCAAGGATAGCGATATGCCTAACCATCCTGTGACGTCACGTAAATGCTACTATTTCGCTTGACAATGTAAATCAATGTTGCTAAAACACTGCTAATTGACATTGTGACAGACTGGACCGACAATCAGCTGGTAACCTAATCCATCTGTTTGGGAATAATCGAACCACACGATTTATTTTTGAGATCTGAATGAATTAAATTACATTTTAAATTCATTGATAACAATTTTTTGGAATTGATGATTTCCCGATTCAAAGAAAAACTAAAAATAACATTATTCTCATTTGATTCAATAAATTTTTCAATGTATGACAAATCAATAAAAGTGGAAACATCATTATATGATTATTGAAACATTTTCACCTATACATTTCGCGAAAAACGCCCAAAATCGCAATTGGAGAAGAAATGCGCCATGTTAGACCAACTCAGATTGCTGCCGAATTTTATCGTCCCTTTTTTGGAAGTCGTTTTAATAGAAAATTAAGCTTTGGGGCAAAACACTCCATTACGCACACAATATAAACGACATTTTTTGTATCCATTGATGATAACCATGCTTAATCAAACGATACAAATTGCAAAATATGGCGTATCCAAAAAGGCTCGTTTGGGTTCTATTATCTATTAGCCTTGTAAATCTACATCCGTGACGACAACACGAAGGATTTGGCAGCAAAATGGCGGACACCATTTGCGCTAATGCAGATGACACCCCCCTGGAACCTGACCGTTCCCGTCGCTGCCTGCCCGCGACCCCGCGCTCCCTCACAATAAATATAAGTATATTATATATATATATATATATATATATATATATATATATATATAATATATTAATATATATACAACAGGGGTGTTTCATAAAAAATGACACCCTTATGTTCTTTAGCTCATATCTGCCACAGTTTTACCCGAAAAGAAACACCAGATGTACCATTTGAAAGAGCGAAAAATTTACGTTAAGACCATAAGACCATTTTAAACGTATATCGATAGATATTCATATGTGGCTACAGTTACACGAGTCACGAAGTCAAAATAAAAAGTTTATCACAAACTCCAGTGAAACGATTTCGGGATTTAAAAGCATTTACGGTTTCAATAAAAACGACCGTAACTCAGATCCTCGCATCAGAGGATCCACTGTCCAGTTTATGGCACGCGCAAGTATTGTTGTCCCTTACATCTGCATTGTTGCCCCTTGCATTGTTGCCCCTTATACAATACACAATGTCATACGGCTCGAACCGTCAGAGAGTTTTTGGAAGAATCATTGCCCGGCTGCCTTGGCCCGGCTACATCGAGCCGGAAGGCTGGCCGACTAAAGGTCCGGACTTGAATTCTCTCGATTTTTTCGTCTGGGGAGAGTTGAGCGAATTGCTTTTTTAAGAAAATATCCGCGACGTCGAAGAGCTGAAGGACTGGCTCAGGAACTGCTGGACACAGCTTTCTCAGAGGCAGTTAGCGAGTGCCGTCAGTCAGTACCGTCCCGAGGCGTCTCCAAGCGTGCGTCATAGTGGTGGAGCTCATTTGAGCGCAGACTGTGAACTTGTGTCGTGACATATTTCTTCACGTTAATTTTGATGTGTTTTCTATGTCTTTAATTCATACTTCACGAATGAATGTGCCTGAGTCTCCAAGTTTTGTGTTGGGCCCACTTGCAGAATACTTAGTGCGATATACGACTCCCCGTGCGACTTATTTTCGTTTCACCCTGGTTGGCGACAACATATTTATTTCGACGTCGTGTCGCCACAAATGAAATGATATCGAACTATGTTTATAATGGTCTGAACGACAATTGTCAGCTCTTTTGAATGGTATGCTTGGTTCTTCTTTCCAGCAAAAAATGTGGCAGATATGAACCGAGGAACTTAGGGGTGCCATTTTTTTTTTTATGAAACACCTGTAAACGATCCCAAACACTTGCATTTTTTTTGCGTTTTCTTGGTTTCCATATAGCAGAATCAGAGTCCCTGAGTAAACGCCTATGATTTTCTTTTGAACTTTTCCTTTCATACATTAAGAAACAGACATTCAGAAGCTCAAAAACGCTTTTTGCATAAAAATCGTCGAAATGGAAAACATGGCTACGAATACCTTTCAAAAAACATCCAATATTTTCGAATGTGTTGCCCCTTGGCCCCCCATTTTTTAACAAAAAAGCGATTTCGGGGTGCAAAAATAAAAATTGTGTCACGACGAATCGAATGGTGTTCTTCCCACCGAAATCGGCCTAGCGGTTCTCGAGATCTCTGGGGGTGCAGAATCTTCCCCCGCAGGTTAACGTAATTCTGGCCGCTCGTGAATTGCATCGGCACCACCCGATTCGTTTTACGCTTGTAGTGCTGTACCATATCTGTAAACAACAGGTTACATTTAGGTCGTTATAATCGTACGACTAGGAATCATAACAGATTCAGTGACAGAACCTGTCCCAGATTGGGTGACGACCTGCCCACTCGACACAGGTCCACACCTTTTTCGCTTTTTACTGAAAACTTGGGAGAATGGGGCAGAATAACGCTCAGCACAATGTTCTCGTCATTACTATAGGCCCATGACATTCAAAGACACTATACAATTATCTGAATGGCCACAAACCAAAATTTAGTTCACTTATAAAAAATGGATTTCTGTTTGAAAAACAAACTTTTCCAAATTGGACCAATCTGGTCGCAGGCATGTTGTTGCTTTAATAGTACCGGGCCACTGCAAGCACAAAGGAACATAATGTTAATACGAAACAAAATATACCTGCGGTGGATAGTTCACGAGGAAACGCCGCTGACATAATGTGCCCCGTGACAGAACGTGCCCCGTTCTCCCCTACTCTATGTGATGGGATCTATGGGAATACAGAAGAGTGCAAATGCGGCTTTACGAGGAGTACCGTGCGGGGAGTCAATATGACTCCATTTGCGAATTCCCTCGGCAGGTCGTGATTCCCCATAACTCTCTTAAAAATATTCTTTCTTAAACTTTATAAGTATCTAAAACTCTCTCTTGGCTCATACTCCCTTGAAGTAAAACACCATAACAACGCCCGTTTACTCACTTATCTTCCTTCTTTAAATTTCTTTCTTCAATGCCCCCGAATTTGGAAGTGGTCCCCTAGATGGAGGAGAATCATTTTTTTTTTCTCAGTGGTTGATGTCGATTTTTTAAGATGGAGGCCGAACAGGAACGGACGAAGGGACCATGCCGGCGCCAAAGCTTTACCAATACCAACTGTAGATTGCCGGGGCTCGGCGCCAGCTTACTCGTGCCAGGGGAGGCATCTGACGTGCCAAGGGAGGCATCTGACGTGCCAAGGGAGGCATCTGACGCCCCCTACACAATAAAAGCTCAGCTCATATCTCGATTAGGTAGAATCCACAAATGCCGTTAGATACCTCGTCTAAATTCGTGTCAAAACTGTTACATCGCTCAGTCAAACACTGTGGCTGTGGTTCGACCATAAACTTGTTTGGAGGCGATGGCATTTAACGTGAACTGTTGAATTAAGCTGAGATGAACGTAGTCAAAATGTTTACTTAATCAGATGCGCAATTCATGCCAAAACACCTGCTTCCAGAAACGGTGGTGCTGCCTGCCACCAATTCAATGAAAAATAGGGTGTTACATATCGGATCGTGTCGGCACCAAATGCTGTAACATCCGCCCAGCCCTACATTTATTCGTCGGATATGCCTGGTGAATGTGTTATTCAAGTCGAAATATGGTGTTGGGCCAGGACAACCATAAACAATGAAATGCACTGGAAGACTGCATGCATTGGTTCCGATCCAAAGTCACGTGACCCCGGCCGTTCCTTCCGATTATAGACCCGATTTCTTTGCTCATGGTTCTGTCTACATTTTAGAAAGGTAGTTTTGTACGCAACTGACCGAGTTTTTAAAAACATGACAGGTTCTGCATTCATCCCAATATGCCTACAGATCTCGCCATTCAATCAGAGGACGCTGTGCTCGCCGCTGTCGAGCGCCTGGTCACCAACTACCGACGAAAGGCCTGGTTGGTCGTAGGTAACGACGATTGACTTTCCGAAGGCGTTCGACAGCGTCGACCACGGCGTCTCCTCCAAAGTTGCATGGGTATGGTGTCAGTGACGTGGACTGGTTCGAGCAGGTTATTTGAGCGGCCGAGGCAGATGGTGCGTGGTGGACGGCTGACTGTCCAGTGACTTGTGGTGTGCCCCAGGGCTCGATTATTGGTCCACAGTTTTGTTCATTCTGTTCACAAACGATTATATGGATACTTGACCATGGCCACCTCATCTCCTTACGCTGAGACACCCATACACGTTTGAATGCGCGTCCCCCTGACGGACTGTCCTCGCCGGCTCAAAATTAGACTGGAGTTTACCTTACGTGAGGCTCCAATGTTGGTTCGATTCCTAACTCCCTAAAATGAACGCGAAGAAAACTGATTTTAAGCTTGTTGGATCAGAAAAAAATTTAGCCAAAACAGAAATTTCAGCTTGAATAAATGGTTTCCGGATGTGCAGGTCTCAAGCAGTATCAAAATCTTCGGCGTCCCGAGTGGACCCTGGTCTGTCATGGGACGCGCATGTCTCGAGTGTCTCAAAATGTAACGCTATTCCGTCTCTCTGTACACCGAGTTCGGCAATTACTTCAAACTTGCAGAAGCCCTCAAAAATTATTATCCAGGCGTAGTTGTCCCAACATATACGATACTGCCTGTGCGTGTGGGGTGGGACGACCAAATGGTCAACTAGTCAAAATCCAAAAACTGATTAACTTTGGCCGCTCTGTCGTCCACCGGACTCAAAAATATGATCATATAACCCGGTCTAAAAATTCTTTAGGAATGGGCCAAAAGTCGAGACCCTGGTGGCTGCGCCCGCGATGCCGTAAAGGTGTTCAAGGCGCTCAGAGAGAGGGGCGCCACCCGAGATGCGTGCAATGTTCACGCCACGTGCCGCTGTATCCACACGCGAGACGCGCGCCTCTGATCGAGGTAGTCTGCACCTGCATAAGTGCAGATTGACCGCCTCGCAGAAGGCTTTTTCATATCGGGCTGCGGTTGTATGGAACCACCTGCCACCACAGACTTGTGCCGCCCATTCACTGAATGTTTTTAAGACTGCTCTGCGAAGTGTGATTTTACCGATTTAGTGTAGTGTATCGTTTTTATCGTATTTGTATGTGTCTGTAAATGACCATGAAACCCAAGAAAAGCCACCTCGTGATGGTTTTTTTAATACACTATTGATTGATTGATTGATTGAAGGGGAGGGTGAGGGCACCACAGAAGAGACAAAAAAAACGAAGGAGAAGAACATTGCTTTACCGATATTCCCCCGGTTTCGTCGTGTGATATGAAGAAGGCGGTTTTGGTCAGTGTATGTTCCTAGAACCTACGAATTTGTCAGCCTAGCTTATTTTCCACAGATCACCGTGGCTGAAACCATGGTATATGTGTCAGATGCCTGATATACGGCCAGAACAAGGGGAGACCCAGATTTGCAAAATGACTCCTTGCGAAATCCCAAAAACTATCAAACGATAAAACAAATTCATAGGGTTTTGCTTCTTTATTGATAAATGGGTGAAATAGTGAACTTACTTTCGTTAATATTTTGTTACAAATAATTTACGTCATATTTTGCTGATTTCAGGCGGTTTGGGGATTTTGCCTTCTTTCTGGCCCCCTTGGATTAGCCATTGGTCAGAAGAAGAAAAAATGATAGAGCCAAAAGCATTTTGGGGGGACCAAACTCAACATATGGAGGCACCGAGGGTCACTTCAAACGTATATAAATCGACACCTGTGCTTTTTTCGCTTTTTTGGAACCGACGCGACGAGGGGCCGATGTCCATCCTCAATATATCAAAGCTACGCTAGGTAGCTGTAACGGCGTATTATTGGTTTTAAGTTGAAAGCATGCTTCAGTGACGCTGGTACATACTTTACAAACCACACAATCATATGTTACCTACGATCTTTGCTTCCACTAGGGGGGCAAAATATGGCCAGCAGTCACTGTGGGGAGCATAAGGCATTTGCTCTCCCCCCATAACATCCTATCCGCGGCTTATGCAGTAAGTTAAAAACGTCGATGACTGAAGGAGTTTTGTTAATTCTTATAGTGGTTGCAAATCATATATATTATTATTATTATTGTGCCGCTGTGACACAAATTAACAGTTTTCACTGCGGGGCAATTCGGTTCCACTGGGGGGACAAATTCATCATGGGGGGGGCAAATAGGTGCCCCCCCCCCCAGTTTAACATGTTAATCCGAGGCCCTGGCCTGGATCCCAAAGCTTAGAATTGATCTCAGTGGATCCCTCAGCATAGAATATATTAGAATCTGTGATCGTTGTGGATCTATTGGCTTAGTGTGTACCTGGACCTGGTGTCCAATGTAGATGCCAGGACACAGGACACATAGATCCAGGTATATCAGCTGGATCCCGGATCCAGGCATATTTCTGCTCCTTAAATATGGTAAGTAATGACGACATATTTTGATATTGTGTTTTTTGACTTGCTTTGACTAGATAAATATGCAAATGAATGTTAGCACTGTATTTCTGAGATTAAACTGATCTAGAAAATAGAAACATGCCATTTGGTTAAGAATAATCAACTTCAAATTTTGACCTTATGTGAACTGAACTTGTCCTGAGTTTTACAAATAAGTTTCGCTTAAACGAATTCAGATGGTAAAATAATTATCACTATGAAATTATGCGTATAAAAGAGACCATCAAACATACGTCGCATGACTTTCGAAAATATTTTGCGGATATTGACTTTTTGTGACCTGACATTGACCTCAACTTTGGAACAAATCTCATTTTAGCTCATGAGCAATGTGTATTATACTTTTGAAAGCACTTTGGGTGATCATGGTCGCAATCAAAGGCTCTGGATGGAAGGCATGGTCCCTAAACTCAAATGTCTCGATATTTGTCTTTGACCCGACTAACGGGCGTCATTTTCTGAAAATTATTGGTAGGGCCCCAATGCTAACTTTATAGATTTGAATGTCATTCTCACCATGCAACGCCATAGGCCTAATGTTAAAATGTGAAATTATTGGTAGGGCTCGGGCCCTACCAGGCCTATAGAGAACGACACCCATGACCCGACTTTAACCTGACATGTGACCTCAATTCTAAAGTTACGAGTATGCTTTAGATGCGTGTCAATGAGAGCTTTTGAACGCCGCCTTGCGCGTCTCGCTGCAATATACTTTTTTCCGGGGATAACGAGGGGGCAATATCCCCCCCGGTCAATGGTGTTCGGCTGAGAACGGGCGGTCAAGCGCGGGTGAAAAGCCACACGTCACATATACGCTAAACAGTAGAGACAGTGAAAGCTTAAAGGTCAGGAAAAAACAACACTCTGCGGGCCTCATGACTGTGAACTGTTTAGAATCATTGCTGCGGAGTGTGCGGCTGCGGAGTGTGCGGCTGCGGCAGTGTGCGGCTGCGGCAGTGTGCGGCTGCGGCAGTGTGCGGCTGCGGCAGTGGTCGGCTGCGGCAATTGTGCGGCTGCGGCAGTGTGTGGGCAGTGGTGCGGCCTGCTCGGCAGTGTGCTGCGGCAGTGTGCGCTGCGGCACGTGTGTGGCCTGCGGGCAGTGGTGCGGCTGCGGCAGTGTGCTGCGGCCAGGTGTGCGAATGCGGCAAGTGGTGCGGCTGCGGCAGTGTGCGGCTGCGGCAGTGTGCGGCTGCGGCAGTGTGCGGCTGCGGCAGTGTGCGGCAATACTGGCGCGTCTCCGTGCTGTGGTGGGGAGCGATCTGGCGCGAGGGCAGGATTCCTGTCTTCTCTGCCGGTGACCCAGGGTTGAATCCCTGGGCGAGCCGCTGCAACAGTCGACCGGCCCCAGGGCCTCGGATAACATGTTAACGGGGGGGGGGCAATTGCCCCCCAGTGAAGGCAATTGCCCCCCCCCAGTGGAACTGATTTTCCCACGCAGTGAAACTGAATTAATTCGACACGAGCGGACATAGTTAATAATATTATAGGTATATAATATATCGATAGCCTATATGCACAATTCCTTCAGTCATCTGACGTTTTTTTTACTGTATTGCATAGTCGTGGATAGCATGTTCATTGGGGGTGCAAATGCCTCCCATAGTGACTGCTGGCTCCCTCCCAGTGTCCAAATTTCCCTCTTATAGTGGGAGCAAAATTGGTAGGTAACATACGACTGTACGGTCTGTTAGGTATACAAAAGCGTCACTGAAGCATGATTTCAACTTTAAGCCAATAACACGCCGTTTACAGCTAACTAGCGTAGCTTTGAGATCTTGAGTACGGATACTCGCCCTTGCTCGCGTCGGTTCGAAATTGGCGTGGAGCACAGGTGTCGATTTATATACGTTTAGAGTGGCCCTCGGCGCCTCCATATATTGAGTTTGGCCCCCAAAATATGCTTTCAGCTCCCATATTGTCTTCTGGCCAATAGCTGATCCAAGAAGGTCAAAAGGCCAAAGCTCACAAACCGCTTGAAATAAAAAAAAATACGCCATTACTTCAAAAGTTAGCTAAAAGCCAAGAAACCTTAACCCTATTCCCAGCGGGGGGCAGATTCTGCCCCCGGTAGTTTTTCGCCAGCCGCTTCTGAACCGTTACGTTTATCGTCTTGAAACTTTCGGACGTTTCCTACATATGAATGGCGCGTGTTCTGTGAAATTTATGAAAAAATCGGCCTAGGAGAGGCGGCTCCAGGGTCATGTTTTTGGGAGGTCGTTACGAATGCGGGTGTGTGGCGCATACTTCCTTCGTAGTTTGCGGNAAATTAAGTATCATATTACTAGTAAGTCAAAGAAACCTATATTTACGCGGAAAAAAGCAAATTAAAATGTCAATTGTTTGGTGATAATTCATATATATTCAGCTTTTTCTCGTTTTCTTGTTTTAATGTTTTAATTGTCTTTCGTAACTATGGGATCAGAAATGACCTCAGATAAATGGTTAGGGCTGTATAATTCAACTAATGTTTAAAAGAAACTGTTTTTCAGCAAAAGTTTGTTCGTTAATAACTTTTTATCTGAAACATATAGAGCATTTATTTTGATACCATCGTGTTTCTCTCGTCATTGCAGTTCGAATCATACCAATTTTGTCAAAACAAAACAAAAAATACCCCGGTTAAAGGTCAAGGTGACAACTCGATCAAACTACATATCAAAAGATGCGTATTGACGAGACAAAGGTTTTGAGACCATTTGCGAGTCTCTATGGTGTTTCTGTCACGAATTATTGATAAAAAGGTGTTCGTGACCTTGAATGACTTTTCGAAAGGTCACTGACTAAAAAATGTATCCTGTTCATCAATAAGGGCCTAAGATTACATGATACTGAAATAATTGGATTGATACAATATGTTAAACCCTTGTTTGTCCATTTTTCAACCAATAATATTTATATATTGGGAAGCAAGTTTAGCATTTGGACCTGACATCAGGGTCATCAATAGTTTAAGATATCACGCCTAAATTTTAACATATTATAATCTGAGCATGTTTATTCTCTTAACATATATTTCGTTTTTAACGACATAAAATAAAATATATAAATTATCATTGTGTCGATATAAAAACGTTTTTCAAATCTGTTATTACATTGGAATTTCAAATCAAAGATTCTTAATTTTCGAGATTTCCATCTGAAGGAAGCAATCAATTCTCCTACCGATGTCTATGTGTCCATCTAACACTATCCTTCAACACCAACTCGACGAGTGCTTAACCATGCACAGGATTTGTGTCAATACGGCGAAACTACGCCCCCCACTAAAAACTGGTTTTCTTTGGGAGACCCCCTCGCTAGTGATTTAATTGGGAAAGTACACCATTGTCGAGTGCGCTATGAAATTGATGGGATAAAGTAGCAAGTTGAAGGTTCTGTGGGCTTACGACGTTTTAGAATTAACTGTAGCGCGACAAATCTCGAGGGGGCCCGATTCGCGCCCCCCCCCCCGACATAATAGGTTAAAACATTTCACGCAAGATAATCCATCGTGAAAACGGCTGATGATGAGATACAAATCATGAATGTACATTAGTTATTTAAATATCAGCAGGAGGTAGGACATAATTCAGTTGGGGGGGGGGGGGGGTCAGCCCCTAAACTTGAGCTGCAGCCCCCCCTCCCCAACTTGGTCGAGGAAGTGGGTCAAATCCGGTGAGAAATCTGTATTTTGTGGATTTGTGTAGTATTTAAAACGATTTTTCCCAGCTAAGCCCCTCCAAACTTCTCTGGAGAAGCACTAGGTAGGTAGGTACTCCTATCACTAACAAGTTAGAATATTCGTGGCAGGATGTAGTTTCCTATTCAGTCAGGGGGCTTCAGTCCCCAACTCCCCCGCAAACTTGTCCTCAGCCCCCCAACTCGGACGGAAAGGTCTATCAAATCAGGGGATAAATATTTATATTTTGGATTTTAATAGTACCTTCTTCAAAGTTTTTTTTTCCTGCTCAGCCCCCCCTCACACACAAAAAAAGTTTCCTGGAGAAGTTACGCCTCTGATTCCTGGAAATTACTGTAAGCGTTCTTTAGATAGGTTACAATGAAGACAAGACTAACAAGTTAGTACAACAATGTTGCAATATTAAGAGCACGTTGCATAAATATTTACATCACCGAGTTAAATATTCAAGTAGCAGCCATAACCCTAAAGAGAAGCTTCGCTGGAGCTGTATTTTTTGTATAAATAATCATTGATTTTCCGTTTTTCATTGACGTCAAACTGACCCATCTGCTTATGACTCGAATCAAGAAGCGTCCCAATTTCTGCTCTGACAAAAAGACCAACAACCAATATAGGGTGTTTTCACTGACGTCACGATACCTCGCTCGACCGCCATCTTTGGGGACAACCCGAGTGCTAGTGTGCTAGTTCAGTGTGTGTGCTGTGTTGTTAGACGGTTTTTTCACGTTATTTTAGATTAATCGACACCGACAAACTCTATCCCACTTCACTCATCATATACTCACGGCTCTTTTCGGCGTGCATATGTTTTATGGGCATTAAATTGCGTTGAAGGGCTATTAAAAAACGAGCTTATGCTCCGAAACTATGTGACCGATCTAGGTAATTCCTTCACCATTCGATCCGGCGTAGTCCAACAGAGTGTCGATCTGAGTTTCATTCATTTTGGTTTTGTTTAAGTGGACCAAATTAGACCAAAACCACACAAAAACAGTTTCGGATGATTTTGGTCAAATTTGGTCCACTTCAATTGGACCAAAGCGGATAAAACTCAGCACGACACCCTTTTGAACCACGCCAGATCGAATGGCGAAGAAATTACACGGATCGGTCCCATAGTTTCGGAGCATGGGCTCATCTTTGAACGCAATTAAATGTCCAGAAGATATGTGCTTTCGTCGGTTGTCCCCAAAGATGGCTGCCGCACGCAGGGCCAGAGCTCAGCCAGGTCTGGCTGTGACGTCACGTGAAAACACCCTATACAAGATCCCCTGGCGGCCAACATCAAACTTATCACCTTGTGACGTCACAAACCACGCCTACGTTCCACACGCAGCCGGCCAGCTGGCCTCCTATTGGCTGGCGGGCATGGCATGCCGGTTTATAGAAGACACTTCGGGCATAGAAGACACTTCGGGCATGCCGGTTTATAGAAGACTACGCGGCCCGGCGCGGGTTAAGCCAAATGAATATCAGCATTAATATTTTTCAGGTTTCTATAAATTTACTGGTCTACTTTTAAGGAATTTGTATAAAGTGAACGGATGTTTTGTTGCACAAATAGTTAAATACAAATGCCGGACAAATACAAATGACGGTATTATGTTATCGTTTGCCCGCCCCTGTAGCTCAGTGGGAGAGCACTGGACTCCTGACCTATCCCGGTAGTGGCAGCCCGGGTTCGAATCGCTACGGCGCTCACTATTTGCTCCTGACTGAGATGGCCTGCGGCCGGTGGCAGCGGTCGCATTCAAGGCCAGGTGACGTCAGTGAGCGGGGCGGACCGTGTCCAGGTATGTCGGTCACGTACAACTTTCGTCTCCAAATTCTGCCGGCCAACAGGAATTGCGCGATCGGATGGTGAGGTCAGGACCTGCGCAACAAGCTCTGCTTAGCGTTCTTCCTGACCTCGGAAAGCCATCCATGCAAAATATTTGGACTAAATTTGTACAACAAAAATACAAAAATAGAAGTATGAAGTCCTCAACCTCATAGCCTTTTTGATTATCCAGCATATATATGGTTATCTCTTCCTGAACTCCTTTTTCTGACATCATTGTCTGGCAAAGATTGAGGGAAATCCTTTTTTGAAAACTAACTATTTTTCAACCTTTATAATTATGATTCACCAACTTGTATTTCATTTAAATTCAATGTATTAATTAAATATAATATTCAATTAAATAGATCCTCCTGACTGGCCTCATCATCAAAAACTGCTATCATTTTGTAATTATTAAAAACACGTATAGCAAATTAGCCTACTCTGGAGAATATGAACATGACTCTTGGAATTGGCATAACTTGAACATCATACAATATATATTTGTGTGTTGTATGGTAGTCTGATTGTTGTATGAGGTATGACTGATATGTGCTGTCTGATTGAATGATACCCTCTGGAAATGAACATAATGTCCGGAATATAAGTATATTTATGTGATGTATAATATTAGTATATATTTTATATATATACTATATATACTTAATATATTGGTAATGAAGTATATACTATAGTTACTATAAGATATGAATGTTAATATATGTAACTCTTTCTGGTTTCATTAAATTCATATAAATCCTTTCATGACACATTTGGTGTTTGATGCACCATTCAATTTGGACAGAGAAACTGCTATCTTGAATCTGTTGTAAGCATGCAATCAAGCAAACAGGAGAAGCAAGCCTGTTGGATTTGCAATTATTAATGCACCTTTGGTTCATTTGATTTGGATCAGAGCACCACCTGCTCCTGCTAGGTCCCATCCCTATCCCATCTCTGTCCTGCTCCTGTCTCATTCATGTACCTAATGTTCCTGTCCCAACTTGTTCCTGTTCATTTCCATCCCATTCCTGCCCTGCTTCAATCATATCACAATGTGTGCTCCTGCACCTGATCTTCTCCTCTCCTCTCCTGCTCCTGCCCATGTCCTGTTGCCATCCTGCTCCCATCTGGTTTTCATCCTGTTGCCATCCAATTGATACCCGGTTTATGTATTTTTCCTGGGCCATGGCCATCCCATCCTGTTCCCAGGTAATTATATTATCATGATTTTTTCCCATCCAGTTCGATTCCTGTTCCGTCCCTGGTCTGGTCATGATGTGCTTCCATTATGTTACTGTCCTATTTTCATTATGTTCAATTGCCTTTTCATAATCAAGTCTGTCCCACTCCCCCATCCTGTTTCATTTTCATCATGCTTTATTCTCGTCTTGCGCTATTCCCGGTCCGTCATTCCGTTCCCGGCCTCTTTCGTTCCTGACCAGTTCCTGCACCGCTCGGAACCGTAACATGCGTGCCTTTGCCATATCAGAGGTTCTGTTTGAACACTTAATTAACATAGTTAACATTCAACACTGGCCTATTTCACTTCTGTTGCATGTTTATACTTCATTGTTTTGTCTTTTGGATATCACTGTAATGTTATATTTTTGATTTTGTAGTAAATAATAAAGGGAATGTTTAACCTTTCTGAACGTTGTCAAATGTACGCTGGTTGTAGTAAAATATATGAAGCAATTGCTGCTGAAAACGATAGTGATATTTGTTTTTCGAGAAGTCACTTAACTTTTTTTGTTAGACAATGACTTAATTATTAAGATTTTATATCAATCTTCGTTTATCTTTGTAGACAATTCTGGCGACTTGAATACAAGCAAATCTTTTGTTGTTGTACTCGCAGTAGGTAATGCAGCCAATGTTCGAAAAATGCAAGTCGTTTTTCTCCCCAGACCAACAATCTTGAAGATTTGTGAAGTGGCTGTCAGCCAATCAACGGCGTGGCTTGCATAGACCCCTTTTGCAAATTCAAAATTAAATTGCTTAAAAACGGCTAAGTTTTGGGATAAATGGTCTAAGTAATTTATATTTTCAAAAACGGACAAAGACAATGGCTATCTCAGTTCATACCACATACTAATGTGAAACATTCTCTTTAAAGCTTATCTGAATCTATCCCAAAAATTGGGTGCTTCGATTTCCGAAAATCAAACTGACGTATTGTGACGATTTGACTCATATATTTCGCTCTAACCCAATGTATTGTAATGCCTCCTTTCTGTTTTAGATTCGGCTTAGTCTCTGATTCTGCATCACCATGTCTGGCTTCTCCTTCGGAAGCACGCCCGCTGCTGCCAGCACGCAGGCGGGCTTTTCCTTCGGTGCGACCCCAGCGGCAGTGGCGCCGGCCGCCAGCACTGGATTCTCCTTCAGTGGCGCGGCTGCTAAGCCTGCGGGCACCACTCTGACGTTGCCGACGGCGTCCTCAGCCGGCTTCGGTTTTGGGGCCACACCCGTGGCTACCCAGGCCTCGGCTGGCTTTGGCTTCGGTGCAGCACCCGCTGCCAGCACACAGGCCTCCACTGCGTTCAGTTTAGGTGCGGCACCGGCCGCCAGCTTCGGTGGCACATCCACCGCCCCTGCCCTCTCACAGCCCGCCGCTGGATCCAGCTTCGGCGCTCCAGCCGCCACCCAGTCAGCACCCACGGGCATCGGCTTCGGAACTCCCGCTGCCCCGCAGCCCTCCACGGCGTTCAGCCTGGGCACTCCTGCGGCCTCCTCGGCGCCTGCACTGACGCTGAACCTAGGCGCAGCGGCGCCCGCCTCCAGCCCCTACGTCGGCCTCGGCGGGAAGCTGCAGGTCGGTCTCGGCGGCGCGGTGACGGCACTGGACGGCTCGGCCGGCGGCGCCGAGGGCAAGACGGACGGCAAGCCGCCCAAGGAGACGGACGTGCCGCCCGAGATCGTGCAGACGGTGCAGACGTTCGAGAGACACGTCAAGGAGCAGAAGGCCGAGTGCGAGCAGATCTCGCGCCACTCGTGGGGCGCCGTCAAGAACGTCGGCGAGGAGACGGCTGCGCTGCGCCACCTGCTGGCCGGCGTCGAGGCGTCCGTGCAGCGCCACGCGGCCGCCGCCGCGCAGCTGAAGCAGGACGTGTGCGCGCTGCTGAAGCGCGCCGAGGTGGCGCAGCGCACCTCTGAGATCTCGGCCGGGCTGCAGCACGAGAACACGGCGCCGCAGGAGCTGTTCGAGCGGCTCGTGCAGCAGTACGAGGCCGACATGGTCACCTACCGGCGTCAGATCGACCAGCTCGAGTCGCTGCTGGCCGCCGCCGACGGTGCCGGCTTCGTCTCGCCGGAGGAGCTGATGCGAGCGATCCGACAGCTGCACGAGACGTTCGTCTGGCTGGCCGGACACCTGCAGACCGTGCATGAGAAGGTGCAGGCGCTGAAGGATCACTACCTGGCCTATCGCCGCACGGTGGTCGGCGACACCAGTGACGTGTTCGGCGCGGCGCGCGGCTCCGCCGCCCCGCCACGGCCTGCTTCTCCGCCGCCGTTTCGCCCCGGTCCGTCGCCGTTTGCGGTGGACAGGAACGCGGCGACAGCGGCCGTGGCGCAGGCGCTGGGCCAGCCGCCGCCGCCGGTGGCTACACCGGCGCCGACGGCCGGCGCTCCGCTGTTCGGAGCCGCCGCCGCCGCCGCCCCGAGTTTCGGAGCCGCCGCCCCCACCGCTGGGGGTCTGTTCGGCAGCGGCTCGACTGGCTTCGGCGCGGCGGCGGCTAACCCGTTCGGAACCCCGGGGTCGGGGTTGAAGCTGGATCCGCCGCCTGGCAGCAAGCGGGGAAAAGTGAACTGATGACGTCATGGGGCCAGCGTGTGGTGATGGACAGCATCGGCCATGGGATAACGATCTATGTTTTGTACTCTGTAAAGCGGCTGATTATGAAATTTGTGAACGAAACATGTCTTTGGAGTCCAGGATTTGGTATGGTCCATCTGTTATCTTCTAAAGTGGCAAAATATTCCGATGATTTGATTGCTCGTATTACGAGAGATAATATATTTGAGCATAAAATGTTGACTGAGTGAAAAGGTGATGTGCCTTTGAAAGATAGTGATTTGATCAGAATTTAGATTGTACAAGACATCGTCTGACTCGCCTGCGGATGGATGTAAAGGAACAAATTAGGATAAAAAACAGGGGGATGTTAATTGTTCGCTTATCTGCTAGCTTTCTCTTGCATGTATTCAAACAGTCGCCAGCAACAGCAAGATTACAAATAAATGGACGGGTATCTGGATTAAATTTGGATGGGCTGGTAATCGAATCGGGATCCATTGCGAGCTCCGCGCGGGTCACTCACCTTGCAAAGACTGAAGTTCCCTCGCCGCCGCCCCGCGACCCCGGCGCGGCCGACGGACGGCTGGTCACGTGCCGGTCCGCGCCAAGCGGCGGACCAGGTTCTCCAGTTCGGCGGGGCCTATAGCGTCCCTTCACACTTCCCCTCCTCGTAGATTTTCTCTTCCTCGTCCTCAGATGGTCCCCCCCCTCCCCCGGAAGCCCGGCAGCGCTATCGCGTCCACTGGCCCTCCGGCCATCTGGCCGGCGACCTGCGATTCCTGGCACTCCGACGGGGGAGAGGACTGGTTGCCGCTGCTTCCCTTTCCCCGCTTGATTCGGATGACGATGACGATTCTTCTGTCCGACCTTCGTCTGATGACGTGGATGAGTCACTCGACGAACGTCCGGCGCGATTTGCTGACCGCCCGTCTCGCCCGTTTACTTCGTTGGCTGCTGCAGCGTCTTGCCGGCGCTGCGCCATCAGACGCTCCTCCTGTCTCGGAAACGGCTGTGTGTCGATCATGATGCCGAACATACGCCGTCGAAAGTTGTCGCCTTCTTTGATCAGGTACACCTCCCCTGTCGACATCTACAACGAGTACGGCCGTCCCAGCGAGGCTGCAGTTTCCCGGCTGGCCGGCTTTCGGCGGGACGCCGCTGGAAAACAGGTCCCCAGTCTTTAAGCGGACGACGTGGCGCACCTGGTGACTGCGTCCTGGTCCCCCCCGGCAGTAGTTTCGTCCTTTTCTTCCCTCTCCACACGGCGGCGTGGGCTTCCTTAGCTCCTTGGTGAGGCCGCTCCCACCCAGGAGTTCGCGTCCGGCGGCCCGTCCGGTCGGCTCGGACTCTCTCAGTCGAAGCCGCGGTGTTTACGGGGGTCAACGGCCAAACTGCGAGTAGAAAGGCGAATGTCCTGTCGCGCCTGATGCTCTGCCGTCATGTACTGTACATTAAAACCGAACCAGGACAGGTGTCATCCCAGTCGTTTCCTTGTTCCTCCGGAAGCCAGTTTGTCGCAGTAAGATTCCCAGCGTCTGTTACATTCTTTCACAGCACCATATGCTTTGTGGATGAAACGCAACTGATTTTCTTCTGATTCAGCCCACCGCTCTAGCCGAGCTAGTATGTAACTTGTTGTCGAACCGAGCTCCTCGACAGTCAGAACGACTCTGCAGTCCGTGCTACTAGAAAACGTTCTCCACTAGCGCTTCAAGCTACCGCTTTGCGATTATCTGATTGGCGACCAACTCAACACCCTGGTGAGCAATCAGTGCCACTAGAAGTATACCGGCTCCTCGGGCGGTTGGTATGTGGTGCCGATTGCCGTCCATCAGATCCAATGCCACGTGCGCCAAGCTTCGGTTGGGCTGCTGTCGTCACTGACAGCGGCGCTCGGCTACCTTCTGTGGGGATCGTTTGCCTTTATGCGCACGTGACGCAGCTGCGGCAGTAGCGCTTCACGTCTTGCTTCATCGTTAGCCAGCCGTAGCCAGCCTGCCGCAACAGCGCCTCCGTTTTTCCCGCTCCGAAGTGTCCAGCATCATCATGCTTCAGACGAAGAGCCAGCGGAATGAACTTCTCCGGCACCAGCAGCAACTCCTTCCGCTTCCGCGTGGCCAACAGCAGGTCGCCCTCCCGGTCCGAGCTTCGGTTTCCCAGGCCCAAACTTTCTCACTTCACTGCCGCCGACGGTCGTGTGTGCGGTGCAGGCCGGACCTCGCTGTACAGCTGCTTCAGGTGCGAGTCCTCCCTTTGTGCACTCACCATGTCGGCCTCTCTCACCGTCTCCAGAGTCTGCAGTTCACCCTCTTGCGTGGCACAGACACGCACTCTGGAGACGGCATCAGCATGTGCGTTGTCTTCTCCCCTCCGGTATTCCACGCTGAAGTCGAACTCTTCAATTTCTTCAAGCCACCGACGCGTCACGGCCCGAGATCTTCTTGTGTTGCGTAGGCCAGCTCAATACTGTCTGAACTCGTTGAGATTTCTTGCGGGGCTGTCGAAATTTCGTTAAGGCAAACACCGAACGCCAAAGGCCTCTTTTATCACGAATGTTGCCAGTTCTTCTCGTTATCGTGTGAACGCTTTAGATGCAAAGCATACCGCGTCGGTCTCACTACCCAATTCATCTCTTTGTGAAAGAATACAGCCAAACCTGTTATCCGAGGCGTCTGTGCTGATCTCGAACTCCTTCTGCATGTCTGGGAACTGAAGAGTGGCGGTCTCGCTGAGTGCCGCCTTCAGATTCTCAAACGCCGTCTCGCGCTCGTCATTCCAGCTGAACTTGGCCTTCCCCGATATCTGGTGCAGAGGCGCCGCCCTCCGCTGAAGATCGGGAACGAAGTCGTTGTAATACGCACAGAGGCCGAGAAATGAGCGCAATTCTCGTTGACGTCGGCTGGGCAGGATCTGATTACTTCCACCCTTACCGGGTCCGCTCCACCCCATTCCCAACCAGGTGCCCGAGGAACCGGAGCTTCCGCCGGCAGGCCACGACTTTCTTGCTCTTCACTGTCAGCCCAGCTTGCTTCAGTCGCGCCAGCACCGCTTCCAGCAGCGACAGGTGCTCCTGAAACGTGTTGACCACCGATTGATTTGATGTCGTCCAGTAGGCCGTCACCCCCGTACCCAACAGTCCCCGCTAAAGGCCCTCGTGGACGACTCAGCCGAGTGAAGCAGCGTGCGGTGCATTTTCAATCCATTATGGACATAACGAGAAAAACTCCCAGTGATCTGCTTCGGTGCAAGAAGCGGTCTTTCCCGATCTTCTGGAGCGATGGGACCTGCCAATATGGCGAATTTGAGATCCAGGTGTGGTATAACCTTGAAACCGCCAAGGACTGTCCAGCGATTCGCGTACTGTTGGGAGATATGCCACTCTGTTTGCTGTTTTTGCGTTCACGAGAACTTATAATCAACGTGCAAAACGATAGCTCCCACACTCTTGTTTACGTAACTGCAGCGGAAGACCGAGGTGAGTTGGACTTTTTCTGGATTCATACCTTNCCTGTATCCGAGGCGTCTGTGCTGATCTCGAACTCCTTCTGCATGTCTGGGAACTGAAGAGTGGCGGTCTCGCTGAGTGCCGCCTTCAGATTCTCAAACGCCGTCTCGCGCTCGTCATTCCAGCTGAACTTGGCCTTCCCCGATATCTGGTGCAGAGGCGCCGCCCTCCGCTGAAGATCGGGAACGAAGTCGTTGTAATACGCACAGAGGCCGAGAAATGAGCGCAATTCCTTCGTGACGCGGCTGGCCAGGATCTTGATTTACTTCCACCTTTTCCGGGTTCCGGTCCACCCATTCCCATCCAGGTGCCCGAGAAACGGAGCTTCCGCGGCAGGCACGACTTTCTTGCTCTTCACTTCAGCCCACTTGTCAGTCCGCGCCAGCACCGACTTCCAGCCAGCGACAGGGTGCTCCTGAAAACGTTGACCACGATGATGATGTCGTCCAGGTAGGCCGTCACCCCGTTACCCAACAGTCCCCGCAAGGCCTCTGCGATCAGCCGAGTGAAGCAGCTCGGTGCATTTTTCAATCCATATGGCATAACGAGAAACTCCCAGTGATCTGCTTCGGTGCAGAACGCGGCTTTCCACGATCTTCTGGAGCGATTGGGACCTGCCAATATGCTGAATTGAGATCCAGAGTGGTGATAACCTTGAACCGGCAGGCACTGTCCAGGCATTCGGTACTGTTGGAGATATGCCACTTCTGTTTGCTGTTTTTGCGTTCAGAGAACGATAAATCAACTGCCAAAACGATAGCTCCCATCACTCTTTTTTACTTAACAGCAGCGGAGCCGACCAGGGTGAGTTGGACTTCTGGATCAACACCTTGCCGTTCCATTTTTCCGTATCTGAACGGCGACTTCCTCACGCAGGTGGTACGGCGTGCGCCGCGCCGGGACTGCGACCGGTGGACAGTCACCCGTCACAATCCTGAACTGTCTGAGATGAGTCTGACCCAGTTCGTCATCATTATTTGCAAAAGTGTCGCGATATTGTGAACGCTTCTCGACCTTAGTTTTCTCCATTCGGTGATCTCTGCCTGAGTGAGGTCCACTTGTGCTGGTCCAGGTCGACATGCCTTCAGATTCTGTCCATTTCCTGTCACCTGGACAGCTGCTACTTCTCCCAGCATCATGTTGCCGTACAGCTTGACTGGTTCCCACGGTTCGATACCAGCAGAGGCATTCTGTTCTCTGGGCTAGACCGAACGACTGTGGATGGCAGAGTTATTCCCAAACGCTGACTGCTGGCAAAATCCGGTTCAAAAACGACGTCCCGCTCCTCGGCGCCGAAGTCCACTGCGCTGACCTCCACCACCCGCTCAGAGTGCGGCTCGAGAACGCAGTCGCGCCCCAGACGCACCTGGACCGACTGCACCGGCGCGCCGCTCGCGCGCGGCCTCCAGCGGGCACCCGCTGCCGCCACCTCCAGCACGCCGACCCCCGAAATCCACCGAAAACTGTCCAAACTTGTGGAGTACGTCATTCCCCAGAATTCCAGGTGCTGACAGGTTCTCCACAACCCAAACCTTCACGCCGTTTCGAATCAGTCCCGGGCCCACTGCCACGTCAGTCATTAACGCACCCAAACACACCAGAGGCGATCCGTTAGCTGCAATGAGCCTAACACCGTGGGTTCGTGGTGCATCGCCAGAATTCGGCAGAGATCTGACACAAGGTGACTGACGCGCCCGTGTCCACCATTCCATGTGCAGTCCAATTTGCCAACCTTCCCCCGCACGTGTAGAGAGTTCGGCGTCTGCCATTCAGGGGCTTCCTTGACCTTTGTCCCTGGAGCCGCCGCTCGCCCCGCAGCAGCGACCCTCTTCAGTTTAAATACGCCGCAGAGCACTGGTAGCGGGTGTGTCCGAATTCGCCACACGCCCAGCATACCAGGGGCGTCGACCGGCCGCGGCCCCGAGCCAGCGGCGCGCGCGTGCACCACCTCTGTACGTGGCCCGGCCCCCGCACGATCCAGACTGGCTCGCGATGGCGGCCCGCCCCGCCCCGCCCGTCTGGGCTACCCTTCCCAGGTCCCGCCAGCTGGGCATGCCGCTGCGCCCGGTTTCGCCGGCCCAAGACCGGCGCGGCTACCCGGCCCCCAAACACCTCGCCGGAGCTCTAACCTCCAGGACCCGGCTTCGGGCCCTCCTGCGCCCGGACGCCAGCCAAAGCCCAAAAGCCGGGACGCCGGCGCCAGACGCACCAGGCGGTCCGCGTGACCCAAGTGCAGACGCACCGCCACGGCCCGGCGCTTCCGGACCGCCGCGGATCGAAGGACGGCGCGCTTGGCCGCCCGGCCCCGGCCAGTATCGGCAAAGCGAAACGCATTGACGGCCTCTGTCAGGGTCTGCATGTCGGAGCGGAGCGCAGCGATTTGGTCCGGCCCCGCAGACTGCTCAACAACCTGACAAACGCTCGCGTTCCGATTTGCAGGCCCATAGCTCTGAAATCTGCTTGGCATGGCGTGGGCAAATCTGGACGATCAGCGTCCGGATTAATAACGGGCGGAGCGGCCCCGCCACCGCGCTATCGATGCCACCCAGGAACGTCGACTTAAATCAGAGGCCTTTCCTACCGCAGACTTTCCCGTACCGGACTGACCTGGGCTGGACGTGTAGGCAGTTTGAAACAGCGCCCGAAGGGCTGACAGATACATGCCGAATGTCTCACCGTCCCGCTTCTGTCTCGTCAGGAACTGCCGCTGACTGTGCTGTGTGGTGTCGCCGAATTCCCTCAGCAGGGCCGCCTTGAGGTTCGTCACCGAACTCTTGTCCGCTTCACTGAGTGAATCGATGACGCTGATGCGATGGCCGAGTCCAAGCAGAGTTTTTCCGATGGTCTTCTTCTCATCCCCCAACAGCGCATAGGCATCCACGCGCCGCAAATAGTCCTGATATATCTCCCACACCAACTGTCCCGAGGACCTCGCTCCGCCATGTCCAATGTCTCCGCCAACACGTCCTCGGATCACTACCGCCAGAAAACTCTTCACCTTTGCGATGCACCGCCCAACCACGCTGTCACCAGTGGCGAGCTCCGCCGGGTCACTCACCTTGCAAAGACTGAAGTTCCCTCGCCGTCGCGCCCCCTCGCGACCCCGGCTCGCAGAACGGACGGCTGGTCACGTGCCGGTCCGCGCCAGCGGCGGACCCAGGGTCTCCAGTTCGGCGGGGCTATAGCGTCCCTCACAGTCGTATTCAGGGGATGTAAAATAGGGGAATTTTCTTATAACAAATATGTGCTCTTCGTGATTGTTTGGGACGAAATTAACGTTACATGTGGGCATTATTTGTTATAATTAGTTAAATTTAAGATATGTGCATAAGCATATGCAGGTTAACATCGTTGGGGTTCACATTTGCGTAACATCTATCATGTTACTAATTTGAAGTTGACTAGACGCCTTCCATTTTATGTACCTGAGTGCGCCTCTGCCCGACAATATGTACAATCCAAGTATTTATTATGTATATTGAAGTGACAACGTTTCTGACGCATTTATTACACCGCAAACTACGAGGAAAGTATGCACCGCACAACTGCATTCGTAATACCCTCCCTTAAATCTGAGCCTGGCACCGCCTCTGCTCAGCCGATTTCTTCCCATTTTGTTTTTGACACAACACATACATAACTCAATTATAGACAAAATCACAAAGGTTTCAAGACACTATGTATAATGGTTTAGATGCGGCAAGCGAAAAACAACCGGGGGCAGAATCCGCCCCCCGCAAGGATTAGGGTTAAATAAAACGTATTATTTAACATGAAGATGAGTTTAAACAGCCATTCATTTTCATATTTGGTCAGGACAACCAAGCCGCAAGCTTCAGCTGTTGGTCGACAACGACGGACACGTTTTTTTAGCTCTGGACACAACCGATGCGGCAACGACGTCGCCTCTGCTCAGCGAAGCAAGCTGGGCCCGCTTATTTTATGCTAAGCAGCATTGCCAAATACACAAAATAACTTGGATTTTCGCGTCGACTTTCGAGGATGAAATCTGACATGATGCGGACAATTTATGTATTTTTTTATCTTCAATAATCTCCGTATTTGTACATCACTGCTTAACAGATGTGCCAATACATGTAATGTATTCAAATGTATGCATACGCTCATGTTAACATACAACACCTTTACGACCGGCTGCGACACAATATCATCACTGATTTTCATCTTCATCGAAAATACGCGTTTGTTTACAAATGCTACATGGACGTTTTGCACTGGAACTGGGAAGAAACTCCAGATCCTGCGCCCCTTGCTGGTACATCTGTGTATAACTGCATAATCATGTAGGTCTAGAACAAGGCATCTTCCGACCCTGATAAATCGAATCGCTTCGTTTTTACTTCTTGCAGTCTGATATTCTCCGATACAAAAACAAAACATCTGAAGACAGAAGAAGAGCATATGACTGAAGAGCATACCTACATCGATCACATTTACCCTTGCAGCTGAACGGAACCATCCGTATAACACTGGCCTTATAGACAGAGACAGACAGAATGCAGATCATAATACAGGGCCTCCTGTAATGCAAGTTGGGCAGGCACACACACATTCTCACATAGACCACGTAACTGAGAAGCCGTACATACATATTGATAATGATAGCGAGTGAGCCATTTTTTAAACTAAAAAAACTAGTACGTAAATCGATACAGATGACAGCATACAAATCAACTTTACATCCCAGGTCATTAAGTCTCAGATCGGAAATCGTTCACTTATCACTATAAATCAATTCAGTTTAACTTCACGGTGAGTGATATCCCATCGATCATTACATTAAACTAATCGAGCGTCTGAAAACGGTTCAAGTCGGAACTAAATTATTGAACAACGTGTTAGCAACACAAGCGAGCGGTCATCTGTAGCGCCTTCGGTGCCAATCAATACGATATTTGACCGTGACATCAGCATTCCGGCCAAACCGCACACTGGTCTGCCACTAAAATCGCTCACAACACTATATACACAATGCATCCCTGTCATAACAACTCAAACCGTATGAATAGATCGTAGATGTGAACATATCGTAATGGATACGAGACCGCCCCGCACGGGGATGTGAACGGATCGCACGGTCAGATATCATGTGTATCATGTGAGACGGCCAGATATCATGATGGTCATGGCCATTGGCGATAGCAAATGACATCAGTACAAACACAGTGGCCCAGCCTGCGGTTGCCACTGGACATATATAAAATCATCGTCTGCTGCACTGGTATGGGCGCGCCCTTTCCTCACCCACCTGGAACAAATATCAGTGCCACATCTCATGACCCCACACCTGTCCTATGCGTCCCCTGCTCAACCGTTCTACTGTCACAGGTCAGGTCACTTCAGATCTGTCCCCACGCAGCTCTCCTGAGGACGTTTATGAGGTCACTGGCCTCGCTATGACGTCACTGGCCTTAGCGCCGCCCAGAGTCTCGTGCGGTACGCAGGCCCGGCCAGCGGCCGCGCGCCAAGTCATTCCACGAACGCGGAAGGCGGCTGCGCGCAGACTGCGGCGCCGCAGAAAGGCGTGGCTGTGATGACGCTCACTTCCTGGAAAATGGCCCCCGATGTGGCGAGTTTCGTCCACTGCTGCCCCGCACGGCGGCTGACCGGTGTCCCACACGACTAGAGCTGCCGGTTTGGGTTAGGCGTGAAACCCGCAGAGCAGGAAGCCTTCAATAATGCGTCGATAATACGTCGGACAGACACTATATGAGCGTTTTGGGTAGCTAAGTATCTGTATTTAATCTTGCAATGTTCTTGAAATTTATAAAACATGTTGCCTAATTCCAATACTTCCACAAAGCGCTCCGAAAAAAAACTAAATATATAGCAGCAGCTCACGCACAAAACCACTTCAGCTCAATCTGACTCACCATTTCGTTACACAAGTCTCCTATTCGCGATCATGTATGACCCAGTTACATATATTCACTGCACGAGAAATGCAAGTAAGTAGCACCACTTCACTTATTACACAAGTGTCTTTCCTTAGCTGAACGCCCGAAAGGATTCAAACGTACGGCGTATCAAATCACTTTGTTCAGTAATAACACGTTTGTGGGTGGTGGTCGGGTACCTGCGTTTCACCGACCGCAATACTGGCAGCTCTATTTTGACCGTCTGCACTCCATACGCCGTTAAAGTCCAGCCTCTCCGGCGCCATCTCCTGTCGTTGGCTGCCTCAGTCATGGATGAGAAATACCCCATGCCTCAGTCATCAGAACACAGCCGAGCGTCTCAGCTCGCCCGGGCGCCATTAAACACGGACTAAGCTGCCAAAGCCACAGCCGCGGATCTGACTAAGCTGCCAAAGCCACAGCCGCGGATCTGACTAAGCTGCCAAAGCCACAGCCAAGGGTCTGCGCAGCGCTGACCGAGGCTTCTTCTACACCGCTCTGCTGGCTGCTGGTGAACCGCACAGCCTGATCTGGGTGTCGCTGGTGTGACTACCCTCTACCCAGCTCTGGCCAGCTCTAGTAGCTGCAGAAGACACTGCCACAGCCGGATTTTGCTGGCCGGTGAGACTACTGTAGTCTCTACACAGCAGTGGTCCCCGCTGATTCTGTCACTGCCACAGCCTGATCTGGATGTGCTGCCCTCTGGCGGCTGGTTCGCGGCTCGTTTGAAGCTCTCTTGCTCACGACTACGCGTGCCGACCGGCTCGCGGGAGCGTCCGCGACTCGTCCCGGAGGATTACGGGACGTCCCAGAGCGCCGCCGAACCATAGCAGGGCGTCCCGGAACATGACTGGGCGTCCCGGATCGCCCCGGAGCATCACGGACTCGTGACAGGCTCGTTACGGAGCGTCTATGCCCAGTGCGTCTGACGGGCATTGTTTGAGCGGCACTGCCTCGGGCGTTTCGGCCGCGTGCGCCGGTGTCCGGTTGTGTGCCACCGGATGGTGGTCGGGGAGGTGGTTAGGGATCGTCGCGTTGATCTTGCCCGCCTTGTACCAGACGACGCAGTCCACCAAGAAGGCGGCGAACATGACGGCAGAGGTGATGCCTGAGGACACAGAGGGGAGGACATGTTACTTTCCCATGTGATGACAGGCACAGCACGTATTGATACTAACGCCAATCGGAAAGATTCAGAAGACGGAGTTATGACGTGTGTGGGGACTGCTAAACATGAACCGATTTTAAACGTGAACCGATTTTTTAAATCATGTCAAACATAAAACTCGATAATGTATGTAAATAGGTTGTGCTAACATGTTGAAATAAAATATCAACTCGAGTTGCCCACACCTCACAGGCAGCTGTTGTAAGCCTAGTTTGGTTACCACGATCTAATTAATACTTTCCATCGCTTTCAATCTGGATATAGGAAGTGACGAAGGACTCTAGGAAGTGACGAAGGTCGCTAGGAAGTGGCGGTGGTTTTATACCTAAAGTCATGATGACATTTAGGTTCCTGGCAGCGCTAACTGTTTGGTCACCTGGTTCTCTGAGTTCGGTCACCTGGTTCTCTGAGTTCGGTCACCTGGTTCTCTGAGTTCTGGTCACCTGGATTCTCTGAGTTCGGTCACCTGGTTCTCTGAGTTTGGTCACCTGGTTCTCTGAGTTCGGTCACCTGGTTCTCTGAGTTTGGTCACCTGGTTCTCTGAGTTCGATCACCTGGCTCTCTTAGTTCGGTCACCTGGTTCTCTGAGTCTGGTCACATGGTTCTCTGAGTCTGGTCACCTGGTTCTCTGAGTTCGGTCACCTGGTTCTCTGAGTTCGGTCACCTGGTCTCTGAGTCTGGTCAACCTGGTTCTCTGAGTCTGGTCACCTGTTTCTCTGAGCTTCGATCACCCTGGCTCTCTGAGTTTTCAAACCTGATTCTCCTGAGTTTGGTCACCTGGCTCGTCTTAGTTGTCACCTGGCTCTCTGTTCAGGTCACCTTGGTTCTCTGAGTTTTGGTCACCCTGGCTCTCTGAGTCTGGTCACCTGGCCTCTCTGAGTAAACTGCTGGTCACGTGGTTCTCTAGTCTGGTCACCGGATTCTCTGAGTCTGGTAAATCACAACTGGTTCTCTGAGTCTGGTACCTGGCTCTCTGAGTTGGTCACCTGTTCTCTGAGTCTGGTCACCTGGTTCTCATGAGTTTGGTCACCTGGTCTCTTGGAGTTCGATCACCTGGCTCTCTGAGTTTGGACCACCTGCGTTCTCTGAGTTCTGGTCAACTGCTCGGAGTCTGGTCACCTGGTTCTCTGAGTTCGGTCACGCTGGTTCTCTGAGTATCGGTCACCTGGTTCTCTGAGTTTGAAGTCACCTGATTCTCTGAGTTTGGTTCACCCTGCGTTTCTTCAGTCTGTCACCTGTTCCTCTGAGTTGGTCAACCTGGCGCTGAGTTTGGTTCAGGTGAGTTCTCTGGTTCGATCACCTGTCTCTGATCTGACCTGGTTCTCTGAAGTTTATAGGTCACCATGGCCTGAGATCACCTACGAGTACTTAGGTCCACGACTGGTATCCATTACGATCTGGCTACAACCCTGGACTCTGACGTCCCTGGTCCCACACTGTTTCACCCTCTGAGTCTGGTCCCCTCGAGCATCTCAACACTGAGAATCTAACCTCGACCACTCGAAGTCTATACCACGCAAAGTCCAACGGTCTACCGCCGCCCATACGACCATCGCCACACGCTCACACCAGCAACACTTGACGCCGAGTACGCACACACCAACCTTCAGCAACCGCCCCGACCAGCACACGCACACACACGTGCTCAACATCCCCTGTCACCCAAGAGCAAACCGGCACTGCACACAACCAAACCAACTCATCTCCTAGATCACGCAACCCAACCACATCCCACCAAACCACACACACACACATCAACTATACACGCCCCATCGCACTCACACGACCTATAGCACCATCTCTCACCAACCAACAATCCCGAGCGGACACAAACAACAAGGGTAAGCACACAGATGCGCTTCCGCATAATAAACCTCTCATCCTACGCTTCTATAAGTCACGCAAACCTGAGCCACAACACACTCACAACTTATCACAAGCACAATATCACCAAATGCTAACTAAGGGCACAAACACACAACACCTGCTACTACCAAACATAAGTCAATCACTAAAGGTGACACTCGGAACCGTTCACCTGCATACTACCAACTGAATGAAATCTTCTACTCGCCATGACACCCAAAGGCATTCATGAAAACCAACTCACTAGCCAAACAAACCCTTATCGCCACAACACTATAAGACTCACGCAATACGACACAAAGACTATAACACAACAAAATCTCGCCCGGATCACACGACACAAAATACTACCATTAACTACAGAGAGAACACCGCACACACACACCCACACAAAACTTCTCGCAACGATTCTCAACCACTCTTCATACCAAATCAAATGAGCGCCGATCAACCGACGGGACAATAAACAGGGATTGCTCCACCTTGGGTAGAAATCCGATCCGAATGCATCTCCATCTGAAACGACTTAATACCACGAGATCTCGCAGATACAACGATTTTGCTATACACCTTGTCAGTCACAAACCGGAACTGTTGCGACAAATTATAGACTAAATTCCAAATTTCCGTAATACACCATTGACGTCAATTAATTCCGGATGTTAACCGTCACAAACCAACGATCACACACCACTCCACAGAACGATTTAAGACTAAAATCAATCAAAACATTAAAGGGCAACCATGCTTCAACACCCCTTCTGAAAAGCTTTACAATATCACACTAACAAGCCGGATTGATGTACACAAATCATCGACGGGTTCAAGTGCTGCTGAAAACGATGGTGATATTGTTTCTCGAAAAGTCACTTAACTTTATCAATATTAAGCTTTTTTAGTTGGGGACAATGACGTCATTATTGAGATATAGAGAACTTTAGATACAAGACACTATCTTTGTTTACAAATTTTGGCGACTTGAATACAATCAAATATTTTGTTATCGTACTCACAGCAGCTAATCCAGTCAAGGTTCGAGAAATACAAGTCGGTTTTCTCCCCGGACCAACAATCTTGAAGATGCTTGAAGTGGCTGTCAGCCAATCAGAGTCGGCACTTGCATAGACCCCTTTTGCAAATTTAAAATTGAATTGCTTAAAAATTGTCATTTTTGTAATTTCAATTACGACCATTGATAATGACTTTCTCAGTTTAAAACCAATACAAAACTGAAACATTCCCTTTAAGTCGGCGGTTGCTAGGACATTATCCATAACGCGATTTATTCGGGAGGGGAGGGGAAGGGTGTTTGTTCCCTCGTATCTCTTAAAGTAATGCATATATTTAAAATTAGACGGTTTAAAATTAAATATACTTAACGATTTAAAATGAATAGGGCATTCGATAGCCCTATGGCTATCGAATGCCCTAATTCGTCGTGGGAAACTCGGTATTGTTGACCTTAGGGTTACTGATGATATATCAACGGTCCGTTAAAAGCGAAACGTTAACTACGTTGGCTATGCAATATTTGTTCATTGGTTAATAATTGACTACGAAACAAGTCTGTAGTCAATACATCGGTATGCTTATTGTATCTCACACTTCTTAGTACCACTCTGAGCTTTGTGTAGCTTTGGAACAAGTTAAAATCATCTGAGGGTGCGAGGTCAATCTGCCTTTTGTGGTCACTAGTCGTCGCGATACATTCTAATGAGTTTGTTTTTGGTCTAGAATGCAAACAATTCTTCGAAACCATTTTTTTCCCTCAACACCTGAAGACAAATGTGCGAATATCATGGTTTTGCATGGCAATTGGTAGTACCTTGCACTTTGCGCTACACTGGCGCATTTGTGTATTTGAAAGAAACCAAGCCAGTCATTTAAGTATTATATCGACTTTAATTTAATCTGTTGCACATGATTATGGTACCTTATACACGCTGCTATCACATATGTTGCGTTTTTTTAATTGTCTGAATTTTTCAAAGATATGTCAGAAAAGGACTTTTTTCGTGAACTTTTACGGGAAAATTCGACTCCTCAGCGTAGTGTATAGTGCGTGTCATTAAACAGCACCTCAGCAGCATTTGCAGTGTCACTGGACCAAATGCGTGCCTTTGTATGCACATAGGTATGCTTTTCAGGCGGCTTTTGCGACTGATTGATTTTTGGGTTGCGCGAGCACGCTCTTGCATGCAACGACCAGCTCCAATTTCCAAGATATTTATCAGTAGCTTTGTATCCCGTCAGTCAAGAACAAGCCCGCTGAATGTCTGGCTAGAGGCAATTCCCTGTAGTCACAATGTAGCTCTGTAGCTGTAGCCACCAAGGCAATATAACAACGTAGCCACTGTTGTTATAGGGCTTCGCTGCAGCTTTGTACGAGTAGAAAATCAGACGAAAGACGTGATTGGTATCAGGCAGGGACGTGCTTCTAAAAGCGCAGAAGGCTTGCCATGAAAAAGTCGTGTGAGATCATGGGTCATGGTAAGCTATGATAAGACAGCTTATCTCGAAGTGTTTCTCGGACCTTCTCTTCACATCTCCACCGCTTATCTGATTCTACGGATATCCACCATACCCGCCGCCGGCACCGTACCGGAAAGGGGAGCGGTTCTCACCGAAGAGGGCCTGCCAGGGAGTAGTTCTCACCGAATAGAGCTTGCCAGGGAGCGGTTCTCACTGAAGAGGGTCGGCCATGAAGCGGTTCTCACCGAAGAGGGCGGGTTAGGGGAGCGGCTCTCACCGAGGAGGGACGGCCCGGAGTGTGGTTCTCGAAGAGGGCGGGTCAGGGGAGCGGTTCTCGGGCGGGCCAGGGGAGCGGTTCTCACCGGAATAGGACGGCCAGGCGGGAGCCCCGCGTTCTCACCGAAGAGGGGCGAAGTCAGGGGAGGGTTCTCAACCGAAGCAGGGCGGAGTTAGGGCTTCTCACTTAATCTAGGACGGCCAAGGGGAGTGGGTTCTCAACCGAACAGGACCGGCCAGGGGGAGCGGTACTCACGGAAGAGGGTCCGGCCAGGGGTCTGAAAAAAAATGAAAAGTGGTCGCCAACGAAATTCCATATCAATGGTCTTCGCCGCAGGGGATATCAAATGGTCGCCACAGCCGTCCAGCTCTTGAATGGGTTCCATGCTTTAAGTGTTTGAATTTATTCATTCAATAAGCCGTTTACTGAAGTTTAACTGGTAGCGTAACTTGGGATACGGTGTGGTTCGAGGTTAGGGTTGGAGATTTAGGTACTGAAGCTCTTATTTTGCCCAAGGTCATGCAAAGTGGTCGTCCAGGTTCAAGCAAAGTGGTCGCTTACGAGGTTGGTAGGACAGAGCTTTTTTCGACCCCTGGGGCCGGTCATGAAGCGGTTCTCACCGAAGAGGGCGGGTTAGGGGAGCGGCTCTCACCGAGGAGGGACGGCCTGGAGTGTGGTTCTCGGAGAGGGCGGGTCAGGGGAGCGGTTCTCATCGAAGAGGGCGGGTCAGGGGAGCGGTTCTCACCGAAGAGGGCGGACCAGGGGAGCGGTTCTCACCGAAGAGGGCAGGTTAGGGTAGTGGTTCTCACCGAAGAAGAGCCGGCCAGGGGAGTGGTTCTCACCGAAGAGGGCGGGTTAGGGTAGTGGTTCTCACCGAAGAAGGACCGGCCAGGTAAGCGGTTCTCACTGAAGAGAGTGGGTCAGGGGAGTGGTTCTTACCGAAGAAGAGCCGGCCAGGGAAGCGGTTCTCACCGAATAGGACCGGCCAGGGGAGCGGTTCTCACCGAGGAGGGACGGCCCGGAGTGTGGTTCTCGAAGAGGGCGGGTCAGGGGAGCGGTTCTCACCGAAGAGGACGGGTCAGGGGAGCGGTTCTTACCGAAGAAGAGCTGCCTGAAGCTCTTTGTGTCGTACAGCCAGCAGGCGCCCTTCTGTCCGCAGTTTGTCTTCCACAGGAGGCAGGCGGAGTCCACTACGGCGCCGTATATGATAGGGCACGGCACATTTCCTGAAAATACACCACAGCATATGTGTTAACAGTAGCACAAGATACAAGAGAGATACGTTGTTTGCCAAACAGCCGCTGCTCTCGTGTTATCGGCGTTATTCTGGTGCATAAGCACTGCAGTGATTCACGCTGAACCGCGTGACTATGAGAACTTTATGTGCCTGGAAATATTGATTTTCACATTTGAGATATTTTATATATACATAACTGACATTAATGTTGTAATATGAGTTGGAAATATCAGCATGGGAAGACCCCATTGGAGGAAAGTACACTTTACGTGAAGATATAAGCGAAGATGATCACGGAAGGTGAATCAGATTCCTCCGACGAGGTAGGAGAGTGGCGTAGCTTCTAAGGACCATGAAAATACATAAAATACAGATTTCGATCTCCGGATTTGACACACTTCCTCTTCCAAGTTGGGGAGGGGGGCTGAAGACAAATGGGGTAGGACGAAGCCCCCCCTCCAACTGAATAGGAAACTACACCCTTGAGTATGAGGAAATGATCGATATGATCAAACAAAAGGTGTGTGAACAATTGCAAATAAGACACAAAAGTAGACCTATTTAGAACATCAATCTGTCTTCATGCTTAACATCCGGGAGCATGGGAAGGTTGGATTATGTCATTATAACGTAATCCTGGGAAAGTTTGGAGATTCGTGATGGGGGGCTGACATCAAAGTAAAGGAATCTGGGCTTATATGGACTTTTGTTGAGATACAACCAATATGCTTTTGTATTATCATACTGGCGCTAACTCACGAATGATACTGAAAAACTGTATTTGTTTAGTGTGACATTGATGAGTCACCCTTGAAGCATTTTGTTTCATGTGACCTTCATGTATATGCCATTTCATGCAAACGGTTTCGATCTGACAATCATTCCCGTGATACAGCTGCTGCCGGCGGCATGTTAGACGGTCCAGCCGAGTGACTATAGCTGCTGCCGGCGGCATGTTAGACGGTCCAGCCGAGTGACTCTCATTACACACTCTGCTCCCGACTGTGGACGTCGGACGTGACGTTGGACGTGACGTCAGACGTGACGTTGGACGTGACGTCGGACGTGACGTCAGACGTGACGTTGGACGTGACGTCGGACGTGACACCGGACGTGACGTCGGACGTGACACCGGACGTGACGTCGGACGTGACACCGGACGTGACGTCGGACGTGACGTCGGACGTGACTGTCAAGGCCAGGCTCCACTATGCGTGAATATCCAGGAAATTCTGGACGTGCTCGGCGTGTTGTCGGTTTTTGCTTAAAATCGGGCCGCAGAGCAAGTTCAGCTGGTAGTAAATGCATATAGGGTGAGCTTCACTGGCGTTTTACGCAGGTTCCGGATGTTAAGTCAAGGAGAACACGGACAAGCTGGATGAAATGTTACGCAGAAGCCGGGCCTTCAGGATGTTCAGTCAATGAAAAGCCGGACGTTCAGGACGAAACGATGCCGATCGAAAGTTAAAAATTCTGAACTTTTTCGCTGAATCTGCGTGTTCCCGTGACGTGAGACAGTCAGTTGCGCACTGCGGCAAACTTCGTTTGGTGCTATATATTATATACAACACTGCTAGCTGCAACTGCAAATTAATGTGACAGAAACCTACCTACATCGATGATGGATGGAAGAGAACTCATAGAGAAGGTATATGTGCCATTTGGAAATTCGATAGTTATGGCCTGCATAGGGGATGGAAATGTTCAATGTCTAGGTGGTAATTCTTCCCGATCTATAGAAAGTTGATTATATAATCTATAGAAAGTTGGAAGTTGAAAGATTAGAGTTGATAGAAATCACACAGTCGCCTGTCAGTGCAGTTGCCATGCCAACATGTACCTAAACAAAGACGATACCGACAACACGCAAAAGCCGGATAGCACGCATGAGCCGCAAGCATGGATGTCACCCAAAAACCGACAACACTCAGAACACGCCCGGAATTGCCTGGACGATCACGCATAGTGGAGCCTGGGCCTGACTCACGCCTCCGTCGTGAGGGTCTCAGACAACGCAGAGCTGCGTTTCTACCGCGACCAGACAGGCCTAACGCTGCACGTCCGGCCCGCCCCTGAGTAACCTTCACCGGCGCGGAAAACAGGACCAAGGTTCGGTGACCCGAACAGAACGGGCGGATCGCGGCTCCCTCAGAACGGAACGGAACGGAACGGAACGGAACGGAACAGAACAGAACAGAACAGAACAGAACAGAACAGAACAGAACAGAACAGAACAGAACAGAACAGAACAGAACAGAACAGAACAGAACTCGTGCCGTCACGATTCACGAACGTCACGTGACCAGACTCGACTTCGCCTCGGCTACAAACTGCGAATTTTGTCGCGCTTGTCCACAAAGCTATATTATCATCATATTTTTGTTAGGAAACTTCCCATGTGTGAAATATAACCTTTGTTGTTAGGGCATCCATGGATAATGATACAAATTTACTTTGTTTTATAAATTTAACACTGGTAACTTATATTTGATAAATTTAGCCTAATAGCCTAATTCGGAGGCCTCGGGTTCAGGTGACAATACTATGCCGGGATTTTTGCGTGTACCGTGGCCTCTCCGTTTGTCAATGTGATACTGCAGATAATTAGATAACCAGATAATTGTGCATTCCGCCTTTTCGTTAACCCGCGTTAACCCGCGAGTCACGATGGGCTTTTTTAGACCACCCCCTCTCAGGAATGTTTGATATATCTCAAGATTTAATGTAGCTATTAGAGGTGCCAGTTTCAGAAAATATTTGTCCAATGTCGGATCGATGTCCAAGACCATGGTCAGCTCTCCTTCCGAAACTGTCCGAAAAGAATAGTTTGTCCGAAATTTATCCGAAAGCAGAACACACGTGTATGATAAGGAATGTAAAACATCCAGTGCATCCCTACCAATATATATACATAAATATAGGCATTTGTGTCAAATAACGCTACAGTTAGAATATCCGAAAGGCACAATTATCATATATCCATGTATACACAGGAAAACATTTATTGATAAAAAGTAATTAAGTGATCTTCACGACAACCGATCCTTGGGGATGGATGTCCGAAGATGTGAATAATGTCCGTCCGAAACCGTATCGGTATTCGGACAAATTCGGATTTTTTTTGCACTGATCGGCACCACTAGTTGGCACATTGCAAAATTGTATGAGGTAAACAGTACGTCTTCTTTGCAGTTGCGCTGATCGAGTGCATCAAAATCGCCCAATGTCGCATTTTTATTCTATCGCTCAGTCATGCCAGTGATGGTCCCCGACCCTATGACTAGCGTAACTTTCTAAACTTTTACCTCCAATATTGGGTATTATGCGAATGGCGCAAATCAAATACCAAATATCGTAAGTTGATCACAATTGAGTAACCACTTACATTAGATATTGTTGATAACCTTATGTCTGTGCAATTTTCAGTGCACTACGTGCTCGATAGTTTCGAATATGGGAACTTCCGAGCCAGCATCTCATCTGACCGACTCTTCCGGCGTTTAGCCTCTCGAATTATTACCATAACCTAGAATAGGACATACAATGTATTTAGTGATGGTGGGCCTCTGCAAATATTTTTGAAGTGTTACGAGTGCCAACCTACCTTATTGGAGTCTAGGTAATATATCGTGATGAGTGACTCCAATTTTTCCGATTTAAATCCGTATATTTGGATAACCCATCCCATTCTGCCTGTTGAATCAGGTCCACAACACGTACTTTATAATATCAAAGAAGATAGCAAAAAATAACAACTTTTTCTGTTTGGAGGTGCTAAGAGGACAAACGGTACGGCTCTCGATCCTAACCATGAGACAACGTTCTCTTATATAATTGTAGATGTAATGCGATCACTCTCTTCCAGCCAGCACGTCCTCCGTTGCAACGAAATCGTGCACTTTTACGTTACCCGAGAGTAGAGTTTGCCTTATGTGCGACCGGCGATATGGAAGCAATCAACATCGGACAATGGGGGCTCTCTTGCTCGTGCGTGTGCATCGTACACCAGCCCCATGTGGGGCACCTGACAAGATTGCGTATCCTCACCTCACTCTCATACGTTATGGTGCATGGCCGAATATCATGTACGACAAAGCCACGCAGAAGATTAGGTCGGCGGATTAAACCTGGCAACAAACACATGGTCATAAAATTTCCAGATTATTATTTTATAGCACCAGGGTGAGGAACACCTAAACGAATACTGGCCTAATACAATACGGGCGCACCGAGATCCTGCAACAAACCGCGGGGAATATCGGAAGGGATTATCCGGTCGCCGAGAGCGGAAGCGGGCGAGGAAGAGAGGGTATGTGTGGGGCATTACAGACGTTGCAGCAACCACCTGCAGACCACACCTCAGTTGAGGCGTGTAAAACCTCGGCGAGACAGTCACGCCTCACTTTAAATTATTCCGATCATTAGTCTGATTGTATTAATCTGCATATGACAAATAACGCGGAATATCTGGCAGAACCTGCAAAGTCAGCACGGTCCTGGTTTGAAATGTCTGGGGCGCTAGTATATAGTCGTGCAGAAAACCTTCTAGACGAGCGTTACAACTAGTGAGTCTCGGGCATTTAAACTTGTCACGTGACAAACCGGATAGAATACCAGACACGTGAGATTCTCTCTGTGAGGACCCACAGGCCTATGCGCAGCAGATGGGTGATAGTGTGGGTATCTCCCGAAACCACATCTAACGAAGTCATGAAGGGCAGTAGAAGTGATCCCTACGATGAGCCACTACAGACGTTGGCCTACACTTAATCTGAAGACAATTGCGTTTGTTGAGACTCGACAACACGGATGGAACTGCAACGGTGTTGCCCTAACCAGGCTACGTATTTCACCGTTACATGGTAGGACGATTGTGTCAATATACTCAGGACAAACCCTACCTTACTTTCCTCTCAAGTGATTACTATAGCTAATAACTCCATAACATATAACTCTCTGTGTTCTGTATTACCCTTCCATATCAAGGTGCAGAGACCTCTATAATTGTCATCAACAAAAGACCCTTGTACTTAACTCTCCTGCACAATATAGAGTTGGCTATTGAGTATTACCGGACGAACTTGACGACTGTCACTCATATCCGCTCTATCCGCCCAATCCCAAAGGATAAAACCAAAGGCCCATGAAAATCACCACCACAAACAAAGTTGACGCGTAAAGGATTTAGTCTGAAGGTCTTACTGCGGAATTCCGGAAAAGATCACCGAACACATCTGAATCATTTTCTTCCTCTCGTGCGCCACTCACGGCTAGTTCAGAGACGTTCAACAGATCCGAGGGGGCAGAAATCCACACACAGAATTACCTTTTTCAGCCGTCCTCGATCCATCGCGAGTGTAATAGAGGTCTAAACAATATCCGAACAGTTGCGCGACCGGGGCAGACACCTACCATTCCTTGTGTGTCTCAATGGTTAACTACACAGCGCTAACCACGTTTGGTAACCAAACTCGCGAATAGGCCCATAACGCGTTCCCTTCAAACAGGTTTAAGTAACCTCACCACCAGGAAATAACATCCACCCTACAACCTCCCTCCCCCGAAGTTCAGTCAAACCACCTAGATTCTCACGACAACAACTCTGATAACGTTCCGTTCTTCTCATAATAGGTGATTCAAACACACTAGATCCGTAACACTAACTACTCAGAGTCCTCAGTCTCATTTCCCTAATTGAAAAAAAAGGCAGCTTTTCGCTTCGCGTTCCCAGAACAGCAACCACTAACTTGAAGCCCATTTACCAGACTTAATCAGCTCAGCGCCTCTACCCTATTCGTCTCACAATACGGGGCTGTTGACACTCCGTGTATAACACGGGAACGAGAAGATCTCAGTTTCAAAATTTCGGCTGTGAACCCTTCTTCAGGGTGCTCATCACCTGCCCCAGTAACGTGCCAAGCTTTGATTCAACACCAACCACCTCACACTTCACGCCTTATAATGTGTGTGACCCACCCGCTAAATTTTGCCAAATGTCCTGATAATCGCATATCCTGGCATCTTAACATCGTGTGAATCCTTCTATAACACCCTTAACCCACCGCAAACAACAACAAGTACGATCCTCAACAAATACTAGAAGCATCGTCTACCAACCACCAACTGTCTGGCAAGTCCTCAACCTATTGCGTAATCCTCCTTGCCAACAGGAGTGCTCACGTACCGAGGTCATTAGCTTAGCTTCGCCCAGGCAAACTTCCTTGGCCTTACATGAGCCAGCCTTCCGTACAACACGTGTGCGTCAACGCTCTGGTGAGGCGCGTCAACCACCAGCCTACCCAGGGGCGAGAACTCCTCGGTCCGACTAGGCACCCAGCCTATGTAACTCAGCCCAACTTGAAGCTGTGTTTACCACCCGACCATCGGAGAATCGTCCCGTGCACTTTTGTGCCAATGAGTGGTCTCGCGATGAAGTTTTGAGACCGTGTGTGGTGTTAAAACCATAGCCCAGGGCTAGCGATAGCTTGGTGCGACCTGAACAATATGGAGTGTTTAAGACCAAGTCGGTAATCCTTGAGAGTGAAAGCGTGTCAAGCGAATGTCTAAAGCAGGCTTTTAAGCGGAAGAAGAACCTGATAAGTCAGCACTCCTCCCACAATGAATGAATTTGTACAACCATAAATTCAATAAACAAATATTGTACACTCAAAATGCGATTGCATTGAATATGATTCTATCATGGTGATGGCGGACTTGTGTTTACTCAGTGGTAATGTCAGAGGGTATGTAACTACAACAGATCAATTTCTGATATCATCTTAATTTCTGCTCGTGGCAACAGGTACACTACTGACGAACGACTTCTGCGAATTCCAGGTACTCAGAAGAGTATCTAATAGACGCTTCCATACTATAGCTTACTTGTTAAGCATTTGGGATCAAACTTGTATTAATCATCTTGCCACAGAAAGCCAAATCTCTACCTCGAAAGAGACTATAGTCGGAGCGTAAAATTTAGTGATAAAAGACAAAATAAATTGCAAATTTAACAATGCTCAAACAAAGAACTCCAACCAATAAATATATAACCACAATTGGTTGTGTGAATCTTGAGGATATTCATACATTTAATGCAATGTGCACACCTCCTCACACACTTTGAGGAAAGTTGTGCAGCTATCAGTTACCATTATTTTTTGAGAATTATAATTCCAATTAAATTGTTGCAGTGACCCTTTTGGTATATACGTGTCTTCTTCCTCTCTCCGCACTCATCGCCGTACTCTCATCCGGCCTGATGTGCAGATTACAGTTAACATTTTGCGCTACGTGCAGTACCCCTCATCTCTACACTCTGTTCTCTGGATCTGCCTATGTATTTTTATCAGAATACTGTCTTTTACTTTCACACCACACAACGATCAACCACCGCGCGGAAACTCTCCCTAGGAAAATTTCCAGCATGATGGTGAAGGTCCTACCCGGAATATAAAGATACATTAATACTATCAAATTAAACCCAAAATAGAGATACAAAAAATACAGCTAGAGTGATCAGGAAGTAGGGAAGACACCCGACCCTCTTATACAATGATAATGCAAGGCAACTAAAATTAGAAATAGACAAAATCATCCCTCTTTTTTTTTCAAAGGCACGGCCCCTAGTATTAGGGGCATACAAAATAACAAACCTATCAAGATGAAATACAAAGTTAACTAGTTTGGTCGATTAGCATCAATGTATCGAGAACATGAAATACAACAATTCTTTCTTTGAACTACTCGTAACCGCAATCCAACACTTCCTCCATTTATAATAACAAATCACCACTTACCCTTGCAGTGGGCGATGTAGTCGTATAACGACGTTGAAGGTAATGGTCAAACTAAGTGGGCTAACTCTCGGCGACCAACCCGTCCAAACTGTTTTGATCTCGTGATAAACACACCTCTGCCAATAACTTAAAGGAGCCTGATTGTTCTGGGCCAACTAACGCAACTTGTCATTTACCTCATCCACACTATTTACAACTCTTGTTTCCCTACTAATGGTTCAAATGGTCACAATTCGTTGTTTAACTCGGGAAATTTAATGAAATTTTAATGCGCTTCGTTGGTTATCAACAATCACACGTGTAGCTTTCAAAGTGACATAGATCCAATAACAAAAAGACGTACGTTTAAGAAAAGTTTTGGAGCCTGGTGTTTGCCCTAATGCTCCACTCGCGTTTGTGATCACGGTCGACAGCCGGACAGCATTTGACTAGGCCTGGCCTCGGCATAAGGTGAGAAAAACTGGAGCTGCTAAATACAGGCGCAACGCTACAACAAATGTGCACTCGAAAGTGTGAGAAGCTATTCATAACCTCAGCTTTGCCTAAGATAAGTAGTTACTACTTTTCAGTTTTGCAATTGATTATGAGTATCTTAACCATGTTGTGCGAGATGACTTGCTCACCTGCCCATTCGGGAATATCAGATTTAATAGCAGATTGGACGCCTCTCAAGATTTAGTGTATAGAATCAAAAGACCCATGCGTTCATTTTTAATTTGGTGTTAACGAGGTGATTAAATGCATCAAAGTGAATTAGTCATGCAAAAGAATCGCGGTCATGATCAGATAGTCGCATTATTAGATGTCAAGGGGCATATTTGCTGTTTTCGCTCTGTCGGTTAATCGTCTAGTATGCACCTCGCTACGTAGCCTGGATGCGGGTACGGAAAAGTTAGGAATGGTGTTTATCCACCGCCAACAACCATGTCCCGAAAATCAGAAAGGCTATACGCCGGCAATTTGGTCATCATCCAAATACGGTGTCTCCGCGAGAGATTCATAGAATTTCGGTGGTAAACTTATTCTGAACGCGTAAATATTATGGGCCCGAACTCACCTAGCCGGTGATATACCATGGGCGATAATGCGATCGCCATAAGTCTCGATAAACTGACACCCACTCCGAGAAGAGCTGGCTATCATCTGGAGCGAAGTGATTCCGTCTGGGCCATGTGGGCGGAGGACAGTTATTCTCGCTAGCCTGCAGGAATATCCGCCTCAATTGTGAGAGTGCTCGCCCCTCATATGCATTAGAAACTATTCTACCACGTTCCTGCCATCTTCAGAGATTCCAACTGCTCTTCTCTCGGACCGAAACTGTGCTGTCCTTTCGCCCGCTCGCCCGGCTCCTCGTCTCGACCGTCTCTCCCTCGCCTCACACTCTGCCGCACCTAGTGCCAACAACCTCCATCAGTCTCGAAGTCAGCAAATCTGTCGTGTCCTCTCGCCAGTGATAGAATAAGTCGTAAACGCGCTCCAAGTATTATGCTCTAAAGGTCCGGTAACGCCTCCGATCTCACACCGCTGCTGCGGGTGTCTCGAGTTCTGCCATTCTTCTCTTATTTGAGCAGCTCGCATTTCATACAAAACTAAGTATTTGTGTACAAATACGTATTCCCCAGAGCCCGGAGGTGCCGGAACCACAGTGTGGAAGCCATAAGAATCTCAGGTCCAGATAACGTTAGAAGTGGTGATAGATACGGCAACTAATTGATATTTGGCACACAGGAAAACGCCACACCTTATTATAATCGTGCTATTGGGTCCAACAGCGTGGCGCGTAGGTTCGGACGCTTGATTGAAGAGGTTTATTCTGTACATTCCACCATATTTATTGAATACTCTGCTCATTGACAGAGTGTTGCGCGTATTTTATCATTTGATCAATATTATGAACCGTGTTACTCGCTACGCTGCATTTTTATGCAGCGTATTCGAATATGAATCGACTTACAAAATCATTTTGAGATCGATCTCCTTTATTCAAAAGCTTATATCACTCCAAAGTTGATGGGTATGTCATTTGGTCGATTACAACTTAAATATAACAACCATTTTTCCCGAAAACACAATATAACTCACTCTAAACCCTACCAAAATTGAGGGTTGAAAGCAAAGGGAGATTACCTCATTAGTCCTGTCTACCTATTACGGCTGTGCGTTAACACATTTGTCCAACACAAAATGTCACTCTCACTACCAATTTGAGGTTACATGATATAGTATTCGTATTACGGCTGCGCTAATGCACTCACCCTGCTGGAAGGCCGACGATGTCATTCTGGTTACAACCAACGAACATCAGAATGGCCATGCCTGAAATTCAACAAATCCAGAAATACAGTCACGAGTGGTTTCGGTTCGTCGTATTTTTTAGTCACTCACAATGACACTTTATGTGCATACATAGACTGAACCACTAACAATTTCAACAATGCAAGATAAAGCATATTGCAAATACTATGATGATCGATGAGCTGCATTTATGATCCATGACTTATCAACACCGTAAATGAGAAGTGTGACACCCTACGAGAAGCCCGCTGCGCGTCAGAACCGCAATCGGTGAGTCGCGTTGTGAGTTCCGACTCCGGGCTGTTGATCGTGTGACGAGTCTGATCGCTGAGCCCATCTCCCTGAGCTTGGAGCAGCGTGTGAGTTAACCTGTGAGTGAACTCACCGGCAGAGTAGAGCAGAGCTGAGATGGCGATCCAGCCGGTGATGAAGCGGGCGGATGGCTGGTACTTGCGGATGTAGAACCCGCTGCCTAGGATCCCCAGGAACATAACCAGGATGCCGCCCAGGCCTGCAGGGTGAAACGGGCGAACCGTCAGGTCACGGGGCACAGCAGGACATTTCGTAGGATTCAACGCAGCAAGAGCAACAGAAATAAAACGGCAGGTCATATGAAACAAATGAAGCAACATATCGGGTCTGATGACGCGAGATCACGGCCCCATCCTGCTCTGCGCTATCCTGTTTTGTTCTTTTCTACCCTATTCTGTCCTCTCTGTCCTGCCATGCTCCCGTCCCGTCCCGTCCCGTCCCGTCCCGTCCCGTCCCGTCCCGTCCCGTCCCGTCCCGTCCCGTCCCGTCCGTCCCGTCCACTGCCCCGTTCCCCGTCCCTGTCCCCGTCCCGTTCCTCGTCCTCGGGTCCGTCCTCGTCCTCTGGTCACCTCCTCGTCCTCGGTCCCGTCCTCGTCCCCGTCCCCGTCCCCGTCCCCGTCCCCGTCCCCGTCCCCGTCCCCGTCCCCGTCCCCGTCCCCGTTCTCTAACCTGTGACAATGTTGGCGGCGTTGGCCGTCAGCCTGAACTGCGACTCCAGGTACTTGGGAAGGAAGGTGTAGAGTCCAGCGATCGGCAGCACGTGCAGCACGTTGGAGGCCGTGCGGCACATCAAGATGTCGTTCTGTAGCAGGTGCTTCACGGCCCGCGGAAACTCTGCCGGACAATTAAATACGGAGTTGTTAAAAGGAGTGAGAACCTGCTGCTGAATGCTGGCCAGATTGATGCAGTGGCTTGGAGAAAGCAACATTGAATGATTTATGTGTACCTATTCAATGGCTCTGCATAAATATGATACGTTTCAGATTGGATGCGAAAAGTGTAAAATCAGAAGTGTTAGTGGTCACAGCTTAGGTGGTCTGCTGGTTAGCTGCAAAAAGCGTGTTTTTCATTATGTACGGCAGCCTTCTGAACCTCCAAAGAAGAAGCATTAACCCGCGCACCTGCATTACCGAATAACTAACACGCAAATGTGTTACCGTATCATCAGAGGCATCCTGCCTTGCTTACCTCTGAGGCTGGGGTTCTTGGCCGGCGCTGCTGCCGCGTGGTTGCGGTGGTTCGGACTATGAACGTGTGGACTAGGAGGATGGCCGGCAGGAAGCTTCGGTCGGGGAAGCCGCCTCGGGAAGCCGAACATGATGACCGCGTTCATCGCCAGCATACCTGAGATGATGAACATGCCTGCAACGAAGCGGGACGTCAAACCACAAAGGCACGCAACCTCACTGTCACCCCTCAGTGAGCCGCTGAACAGGATGACAAGGAGTCTGATTGTAGGAGGTGTTGTCTTCGATTGGTGCGAAGACAATGAACATACGGTTACACAATAAAAATGCAAAATCAGGTAGAACGAAGTTTGTTATGTGGACCGGACAGGTGGCACTGCCTTCAGGGATCATATAGCGGCCAATCCTGGTCCTGGAAGACTGTGCGTCAGGTGTTATAGAGCCTTGGCGTCAGGACTGTGCCGATAACAAATTAGCTGACGATGTCTGGTGCCACCAAAAACCGCTGAACCCAGACTACGTCGACCACACTGTTGCGCGAATTGTCATAGATCGAAGCATGCAAATAACTCGGAAAATAACAAAGGACCCTCGAGGTCACATTGCTATCTCCAATGGGCAATGTCATAGATCGGGGACACGAGTGACCTTTCGAGATTCCAAGAGACGTCACGTGGATGTTTCCGTAGCTCCAGTGCTCGTACCCTGCTTCACATCCGGACCAGTTTGATTCGATCAGCTCCATATTTGCTTATCCCCTATGCCTGAACGGTTCGCTTCGGTCGACAACCTGGAGACGCCGCTCAGCGTCTGTTTTCCTATCCCCCGCATCATCAGTGCTGACGCAATGGCGTCCGCTCGTTCGACGTGGGTGCATCCGAACTCCATCGCGGCGCGTTCCCAGACGCTGGGCAGCACCGGATGCCACACGTGGAGAGTCTGATGTCAGCTCAACACCAGCAACAAACCCCCTGACTCCTAAGGCAGCCTGGTGGCGCCTTGGGCCTACCACGTGGAGGGTCTGATGTCGGCCCAACACCAGCAACAAACCCCCTGACTGCTAAGGCAGCCTGGTGGCGCCTTAGGACGGCGCCAGCCACCGGGCTGCCTAAGGAGCCTCAGGTGGCGCCACGTTCGCGCCTGGCCGACAGAAGCGGGACTGCCTCGGGGTGTTGCTGTGGCACGGGGGAAGACGCTGACCGGTGGTCACGGGGTAGCAGGGCAGAGATAGGGATTAACCCGCACCCCGCTGGACACGTCCCGCTGGGGGATTCTGCCCCCTCGTTATCTTCCGAACCAATAACTGCAGCGAGACGCGCAAGGCGGCAATTGAAAGCTCTCGATGAGATGAATATAAATTATAAGATACATTTCCAAAATTATGTCACATGTCAGGTCAAGTCAGGTCGAAAGTCAAAATCGAGGTATTTGAGTTGAAGGGCCATACTTTCCATAGATTGCGATTAAAGCCTTAGATTGCGACTTTAATCGCATAAAGTGCTCTCTTCCGCATTTCAACCGAACGTGAATTTGTAAGCAAATGTCAGGGTCCCGGTCAAGGTCAGATCACAAAAGGTCACTATTGGCAAGAGGTCTACGAAAACCATGGACACATATTTCATGTGTTATTTTACACGAACAACTCAATAGTAGCAACCATTTTCACAACAGGACCCCACATAATGATTTTCAGGTCAAGGTCAGGTAAGATAAAGTCAAAATTTGAACTTGATTAATTAATATAAATACAAAAGGTATGCTTCTAGACCAGTTTTGTCTCAGAAATATAGTGGTGGCATTTATTTGTCTGTATCACTTAAAGACCAAAAACGCAACATCATAGAAGATGTCATGAGTTACTTATACTAAGAGAGTCATAAGCAAGCCAGAAATAAAGATATTGCTTTTAAATTTGGATTGGGCATTGTCCCTACGTGGTTCTCTAACATGTATTCCGGTTTGTGAATATATGCATTAACAAATATTGTAGGAATTTATCCGAAAAAAATCAGTGTTGTGGATTTTTGGGGTAAAAACTCGAAACTGAGCAAATCCGAGACAGTATTTTTGTTAGCAATTTGCCTTAACCCGGCAGTCACTGGGGTATTTCTGTAACACGAGTCACTGGGGGGGGGGGACTTTTTTAGACCCCCCTTGTATCTTCGGAACCAATCTGACGATCGCGCTGAACCAAAAGGCAATCGATAGCCCAGGAAAATTCATCGACGTAAAATAATTTGTGTTTCCCTAGAGGTCAGTGGTGACTCGGTCACAGGTTCAGCGTCAAAGGTCAAAATTTACAGACAAAATTGGTATTCCCATATTTCCATTTCAAAGCGAATTGTTGCAACCATGCATCAACCCATAATTGCTCTCAAATGTATGCAAAACACATCCAGAATGTGCTAATCGGGGATTTTTGGCAAAATGTCAAGGTCAAGGTCAGGTCACATAAGGACACTATGCCAAACAATTATACGAAAGTCATGCAACACATGTTGTACATACTATTTTACGTGTAGGACACGAAATTGATACTCATTTTAACACCTGATTAAGGTACGTGAATAAAAGGTCAAGTAAAGGTCAAAGTCATGTCACAAAAGGTCAAAATTTGAAATTGATTAATTCAGTAAATCAATACGTTTTTATAGACCGGTTTTGTCTCAGAAATACAGTGCTGCTCTTTATTTGTCTGTATCTGGTCAAAAAAGGAGAAAAATGAAATTTCTCAATTTGACGTCGCGAGTTACCCATACCTTAGATGTCATCACTCAATCGAAAATACAGATATCATTTGAAATTTGGCTATGGTTGTTGAATATGTACAGTTTATTTACTATATTCCGTTTTTTTGAACTATCCCTAAAAAGTTTTGATTTTTGTGAGTCGGTTTTTTCAAAAAAAGTAATTTTTTGAAAAATTTGGTCGGTTCAAAGAATCACTTTTTTTTCAACAACATCTGAGATAACATAATTGTTAGCCCTTGACATTTTACTTATCTTCTCCTTTTTTCGGATTCATTTTGTCTATTACATGACATTCGTACAGTCTCCTAAATTTGAGCTGATTTTGGTGTCAAAATCGTCAAAAACATGTAGTGACGTCACTAATTTGGCTTTATCTAAAAAAAAATCCAACGAAATAAAAAAAAAATATGCAAAGGGTGTGAAAAAGATGCGCGGTCAGGTACGAAAAGTTTGGCGTTCATAGCTGCATTGTTTCGTTAGATATTTTAGATATTCCTCAGGGGGGCTAAAAAAGCCCCCAGTGACTCGCGGGTTAAAGCTCATTTCCTACGATTTTTCAAACATCTTTTTTCACCAGAAATGGAAATGGCATAATATTATGTCACTAAAACATGATAATCTTCCAAAGTAATCCACCAATTTTTTTGACTTTGTGTGAGAAGGCCTAGAATTGAAGCATCATTTCATCATGTACTTTAATTTCCACGTTGATATTTATCATATTTGTCAAGTTATGGAGAATTGAGAAAATCCGGGAAGACGGGGCAGATTATGCCTCCTCCCCTCAGCCGGGCACCGGTTAAAGTGGCATGTGGGTGAACATGATGAGGTTTGCTTTGCAACACGTGTAATATAGGATAATACAGCGGACCAGGTGTTACGTGCTTGTAGTTGGGACAGCTTTGAATAGCATGTGGCTGATAAAGAACACAATGTTTTGTGATTAAACTACATTTCTTCTTACATTCGTACATACATTCGAACAGTCTTAATTTTGAGACGAGATGCAAGAATCAACAAAACCAGAAAATAAATGTCACAAACATGGATAAAAAAGACAACCGGATCAGCATTTACACTCTGCAGTATGCATTCAGTCTTTTAATCTCAACACCCCAACCGGCCAAACACCGACTACAATGTAGGATGATTTGTATCTTATTTTAATCTTACCTGACTTTCCTATCAGTGGGTGTATCAGCCCGTTGGTGATATGTATCAACAAACAATAAACAAAAACAATGATGTGACAGTTATAGTCAATGAAGCTTACTCGTATCCGAAACTTTCATTGCTGGGTTTCTTTCTTACATTACTAGCTTTGCCGAAATGTGTGACGGGCATAACGAAGGAAACGTAGGTACGATCGTGAACTAAAGCGTGTGGGTTACCTAAGAGGAGAGCTGGGTAATGAGGAGGCCGACTTACCGAGCCACCAGGCGCCGATCCAGCGCGGGTCACTAGTGGTGATGTTGGGCTGCTCCAGCGGGTACACGTAGATGGACGTGCAGAGTGAACCCAGCAGGAAGCCGAACACGGGGCCGAATATGCGCATCCCGATGATGAACGCTGCCGGACAGACGCACATACAAACAGCTGAGTCAGACACACAGACATACAGCTCAGCCGGACAGACGCACATACAAACAGCTCAGCCAGATACACAAGACATACAGCTCAGCTAGACAGACGCACACAGAGACAAGCAGATTAACCGGACAGACACCCTCCCACCCAAACACACACACAGACAGGCAGATTAACCGGACAGATGTACACACAGACAGGCAGATCAACCGGATAGACTCACATCCTAACAGACAACTCCATCGGGCAGACACCACTCACATACAGCTCAGCCGGACAGGCATACACACAGACAGACACACACTCAGACAGACAAGTCCTCGCCGGATATCCGGCGGCGCTAGTCAGCGAGTCTCACACAGACAGCGCTCACCAAACAGTAAAACATCCGATCATATCTCCCGGTGGTCAGGTCAAAGACACCGGCAGACTTGACACCGACAAACCGTCTACCCGGGCCTAGTCTCTGTAAATAAGCCAGGAGTGCATAATAGGGCTTGGCTTCACATTCAAAACGAGGCCGCCCGGACACGAAGGAAGGGTCTTCAGGTCGCAGTACAGAGCAGGGCGGCTGGGTGGGGGTCAGCGTAGCCAACGGCTGTTATTAATGGTAGTCATCATTTTCCGCCTTCTGACAGCCGGCAGGCGGAATATTGTTGGAATAAATACAGCAGACTTATGACTGGCGAGTATTTGGGTAACACGTTTGAATAGTTTTGATATGTTTATGGTTTGATTTTGTTTAAATCTCATAGCTTTAATCGCGGTAATACATACAGACACCGGATAAAAGGGGAAAAGATTGCTTCGTTTAATGCCTTTGTTTAGGAGAGTTTGGAATGCAATTTATAATGCAGTCTAATGTACATTATCAATTGAATCATGATTTTATGTATGTATATCATCCCGCCAACCAAGCTAGCCGACCAATATGGTGCCGAGAAAGCAGGACATTATCAGATAACATTGTAACATATTTCCAAACGATGACTGCTAACATCGTCTACCAAAGTTACGATCCTAATTAATCCTAACGATACTTTCCATGTGTCAGCTAATCTGCGACGCTGACATGATGAACAGCGAGTTCACAGACAGTAACAGCACGGCCTCGATTCCTGCACCCACCGCCTGCAGTGGCCGATTAAAATTGCAAGTCACGCTCGGGCCCGGTCAGCTCAGGTGGGGTAACTAGCGCAGCGTGAGCCGGCCGAATCTAACAAGCACGAGTCTGTCCTCACACAAAAGCAGCGCCCTGA
>VOPJ01014091.1:0-38586 GCA_014673585.1 Semibalanus balanoides
AATGACATTTGCTTCAAAAAGGCGATCTCAGATTTGCGTAATTTTTAACCCCAAAAACTCAACATTTTTTTTTCGGGAAAAATACATGGCGCCCCCTCAAGTGCCAAAAGAGGCGCCCCCTAGGCCTGCAGCCCCCCTCAATGGAAATCCTGGATCCGCCACTGTCTCGGTCAGCCGTTTTATTGTTTTATTGTTTGTTTTTTCGTTCGTTAATGAATTTTACACTGAAATATCATAGCATGAGGAAAAGTTTAACATTGTGCATCTTTTGAGCACTCCTAAGGGGTACCTTGCAAAACAGGTCCCGACCCTATTATCAGTAAATACCAGAGGCGGTCGCAGAGGGGGACCATGCAGGCCATGCCCCCCCCCCAAAGCCTATGAGGGGGGATGGGCAACTATCTTTTGCCCCCCCCCCTCCCCAAGTCACTTGGAGCCTAGGTGGGCCCGAAGCCGAAGCTGGGCTCCAGTGCCAGGGCTGGAGATCTCTTTCTGAGTCCTGGGGGCGTCCAGTCTGGAGGGGGGCCCACCAGAGACAGGGCCCCTACAATACAAGGGGCCCCGGGTGTTGACGAATCTATCGTTGTTGAGCGGGGGGGGGGGCATGGCCAGCAATAAAAGTTGTTGACCGTTGGAGGGGGTGGCGACGGCGTCAGTGAGAAGTTGTTGAGTTAGCGAAAGTAAATGTGTTTTAAAGTCGGGATCCTTGGGAGCAGCAAAAGCCTACTGATTTGATTTGGCTCTCCCAGGCCCGACATAAAGCCAATTCAGATTGAGAGGGTCCACTCAGACTGGCATAGGGGCATCGCAGCCAGGCGTTGGACACGATAAGGTCTTAAAGGGACTGTCCCACCTTTTCAAAAGTTCTCAAATGTACGCCGCATGTGGTGCTAAATATTAAGTAATTGCTGCCGAACACGATATGTACATTTGTTTCTCACTAACATGCTTAATTCATAAAAATACGTTTAATATTTGGGCTGTGACGTCATATGAAGATTTTTTGGGAATAGAGAAACCTTTCACGCTGCTATATGTATGACAAGTGGTATGGCTTATGTACAGCCAAATGTAAACAAGTCGACTTTCCAAAACATTGGGTAAAGAGAGATAGACATCGATTAAGAACCCTAATGCTAATACAGCTATAGGGTTCTTTGTTGGAGATGTCAAAACCAAACTCAAATTTATTTGTGATTCGACCTCGGTGGTTTGTTTAACTTATACCAATACATCCATTTCAATGCCAAGCACGGCAAATGGCTATCTCAACTCAAATATAATGTTAAGGTGGGACAGTCCATTTAAAAATACATTTCAGACCAGACCAGGGACCCTCAGACCGACAGACGCTCAGACTCTCAAACCGACAGTTCTCCTTCAGGCCGACCAAGGGCCCCCTCAAGCCGATCAAGAGCCCTCAGGCCGACCGGGCCCGCTCAGACCAAAGAGGTCCCAAGCCGACCAAGTGACCATGATGACCATTGGGCCCCAAGGCCCCAAGACCCAAGCCCCTCAAGTCGACCGAGGGCCATCTCAGGCCAAACGAGGGTCGCTCAGACTGCCCCGGCCCAATGGTCATCTCAGGAAACCTGAGGGGCCCGCAGGCCCACTGAGGACCCTTTCAGGCATACTGAGGGCCTCCAAGAAAACTGAGACATTGGGCCCTCCTGGCTAACGGAGAGCCCCTCAAGCCGACTGAGGGCCCCTCAGACATCAAGCTGACCGAAGGCTCCCCTCAGGCCGACAGAGGGGCCCTCCAAGTCGGCCGAGGGCCATCTCATGCCGACCAAGGGCTCCTCAGGCTGGTGTCGGAGAGCATTGCAGAGCTCATCCGGCATGGTGCCTCGATGCACACAGTAGCGTAGCCGAAGGTAGAATGTGTATTACAGAAGGGTGCACGCAAAGGTATATACGGGAAGAATGGAGGACAACAAGGCCGGCACACTGGCGCCGGCCCAGATATCACGCCCGGCTGTTCTTGGCACGCATAACTGGGCTGCGTAGCAGCGACACGCTCTTGTGTAATCTGGGTCGGCCGCAGGCGTGGGGCGCGTGCACTGGTGGTCACGTGACCGGCCAGCGCAGATCTGTCCGGAGAGACGGTACTGTACTAAATACTAATTGTCCACGCCACACTGGCTGACTCTGGGGCCCTCCCACTGACTGAGGGCCTTTTCAGGCCGGAGTAGGAACATTTTAGGTCAACCAATGGACCCTCAGGCGGAGTGATGGCCCCTCAAGCCAACCGAGGGCCCCTTCAAGCCAATTGAGGGCTCCTCAGACCGACCGAGGATCAGATCAGTCCGACCGAAGGGCCCTTCAGGCCAACTGTGCGCCCCTAGGCCGACTATGGGCCCTCTGAGGCCGACTGTGAACCCCCTAAGGCAGGCACCGAAGGCCATACCACGCCGACCAAGGTCATCTTAGAACGACGGAGGGCCTCTCAGGCCGACTGAGAGGCCAAACAAGGGCCCCTCAAGCTGACCGAGAACCCCTCAGGCCAACCAAGAGCCCCAGGCTGACCAAGTGCCCTCTCAATCCGACCGCGAGGGCAATCTCAGGCCAAGCGAGGGACCCTCAGACCTATCGTAAGCCTCTCAGGTCGAACTAGGACCCCTCAGGATGGACGGCGGCTATCTAAGACCGACTAAGGGCCATATTAGGCGACTGATGGCCCCTCAGGTCGACTGTGGGTTCCCTCAAGCCGACCGTGGGCTCCTCAGACCGACTATGGCCCCTCAGGAAAACCTGTGAGCCCCAGACAGACTCTGGGCCCTCTCAGGCCGGCCAAATGCTATCTCAAGACGACCGAGGGACCTCTGGCCGACCGAGGTCCCCCTCAGATCGTCTTTAAACGGAATATTTCATATTTCTTAAAGTTGGGGCATTCCATGACAGATCGACCAAATAAATCTCGAAATAAAATCCTATATCTCAGATTTCAATAAAACTGTACCTTAGGGGTTATCTGAGCCGTAGATTTAAGCTGCGAGATTTTCAGCCTCGTCCATCAAACGTTTTTTTAGTTATAGCCTCAGGCATTATTCTATTTTGCTCAAACCTTTAATTTTCAGCGGGCGATATCTCCCATCTCAAATATGAGAGTCATATAATTTTATGTATCATAAGAATCATCATAAACCATAGATTAATGTGATATAGCTTTTTTTAATTCCCAAATTTTAAAACGCGATTTGAAAAAATCACGTTTTATATAATGCGGCCACTAAAAATTATTATGTTTTTCTTTGACAGCATTAACTTAAATATATATGCCGACGATAGTAAAAATATTGGAGATAAGCTTTTTCCTTTTTGTTTTTTTTAGTTTCGAAAAATAATGATCACCGATGTATTTAATACGAAAATAATGTATTTGAAAATAACTTTGCACGCAAGTGTGTTAGAGAGCTTAACTGAAGAGCATTATATTTGCGTCATCGAGGAGCATTTGATGATACATAACATGAACCAAGCAGGTTGCTCCTTAACTTCAAGGTCACGTGACTTGAGGTCACCCGGTGCAGCCAATGTCAGATCGACCCAAACATAACACTCAGTTTCTCATAGTTTGATGAAAATATGTTTTGAGGGTTATCTGGGCCGTAGCTTCATGCTGTTCAATTTTCTGCCCCGTCTGTTGAATAGTTTTAAAATTAGAGCCTAAGACATTTTTTTCGGTGTTGCGTAAACCTCGCTTTTTGCAGTGTGTGAAATCTCCCATCTAAATCATATGAGTCATATAAACATATATATCATAACAATCATCATAAACTATAGATTATTGTGAGATAACATTTTTTTTGAAAATTCAAAATTTGTGAAATTTTAAAACGCAATTGTAAGTAAAATAATGTTTTTGTGACCTTGATGTCAAAGAGCAGCTTGCCAGGGGTCGTGTTATGCATCATTTAATACAGCTCAGCGAGGCAAATATAGTGCTGTTCAGTCACACTTTCAAGCACTTTTACGTGCAAAGTTATTATCAAATACCATTATTTGGTGACCATTATTTTTCCAAATTCAAAAATATAAATAAAATATTTAGAGAAATTTTTATCTCCAATAATTTTACCATCGAAGGATTTTATCTTGAAAACATTGCTGGCAAGAAAAAAAATCATAAATTTTGGTGGCCACATTAAAAAAACGTGTTTTTACTTAAAATCGCGTTGAAAAATTTCGAAAATTTGTAATAAAAAAAAAATTATCACATAAATCTATGGCTTATGATGATTATTATCATGTTAAGTTTTGAACGACTCCTACAATTTATATGGGAAATATCGCCCGCTGAACATTGAAGGTTTAAGCAAAATATAATAATGCCTGAGGCTATAAATCAAAAACCATTTGACGGATGGTGCTGAAAATTTCACAGTGGGAATCTACGACCCAGATAACACCCTAAACGCAGTTTAATCGAAATCTGAAATGTAGGGTGTTATGGCTTGGTCGATCTGTCATGGTTGTCAAATGTACGCCGCTTGTGGTGCAAAATATGAAGTAATTGCTGTCGAACACGATTATGACATTTGTTTATCGAATACAGTGCTTAATTTAATAAAAAGTTAAGTTTAAATATCTGAATTAATGACGTCATATCAAACGATTTGGGGTAATAGAGAAAACCTTAACGCTGTCAAATCATATGGCACACGTGGGCTCATAGGCGTAGGAACGTTTTGAAAAGTGTGGGGGGGGCAGCCACTGGTGGATCTCTCCGGCCTCCGTGGGGTCATCTTTTTGTGGCAAATAGGGCACCCCAATTTGTTTCTCCGTTTATTTGGACCGGGTCACCTTATGTATTGGTATTTAAGCTTAAAAAAATGCACTCTTTCGGGGGAAAAATCGTGGTTTCGGAAAAGTCACTATCGATTAACAAACATAGGGAGCTTTAAATGTAAAGTCAAATACAATATTGCTATGTTATATCATTTTGCATCCGTCCATTATACTTGGTTCTCCGTTAAAATATTTTTGTTGTTAATTATGTTTAAAAAAATGTGGAAAGAAAAAAATCGAAAAATCTATTACTTTCCAACACAATTACACAACTGAAATACATATAATCATAGAACGAAGTATTAACAATAATTAAACACAAAAATCAAAGCTAATATCTTATATTTTGGCTTTGACTGGCCTTTCTAAGTATGATGTCTGGATTTTTGTATTCCGGCATTTCCGAATAGCACAACTTGGCATCTGTCTGAGCCTAAGAATGCGTGCCACTGCCATCTGCCACAGGCCATCCCATTAGGACCTAAAATATTGAACGCCTAAAGCGACTCGAAACCACGTTGAGGATGGGGGGGAGGGGGGCAGATATGTATTCTAGAACGCTCTTCCTCCAGATTGAGCTGCGCGGCGGAGTGGGAACTTCACTCTGGCCGGACGAAATTTAACCAAAAGTAGGGGGAGCGGTTAATTGTCGTTGGCCCCTGTCTAAAAAAACGGACCTTCGTCCCCTAGTTCCAATTGCTAGCTTCTACTTCTTCTACAAGCTTTCTTGTACTTTACATTTAATATATATTTAGGACGAGAACCTGGTTCTGCTGGTCGATGACGGACTGTTTGATGCTAAAAGGATAGCACTATTGACTTCACGTGACCCGGTGTTGTCTCGAGTGATGCATTTCGTCCAGAAAGGTGGCTGGCTGCAAGACTCTGACCCAGAACTGTCTGTTTTTTTTCTTCTCAGCTTCATGACACTGGCCCGAAACGTCAGGTCATCTCGAGCTTGTCCCGTGTGCCAGTGCAGTGTGCTGGATGCTGGGGACACTGAGTAGCTCTAACTACCGCATGAGGAGCCAGACAGCCGGCTAGTATGACGTCATATGACGTCACTGTGTCTGCGGAGATAGCCACATGCAGATTCAGATCCAGGTGCAAATACAAATAGCGACTAAAGAGCGACTTAACAGCGAGTGAACAGCGCTTAAATAACGACTAAATAGCGTTCAAATAGCGCCCGAATAGCCCTGGCCTGAATAACGGGCCTGAATCAACGGATACATAAATAGCGACTTCGCTGAGCCCACGAATAAAGGAAGCGTACGTAAATAGCGACCAAATAGCGACTAGGATAACCTAAATCCAAAAGTGGACTAGAATAGCAGAGTGTTGCACAAACAGCGTCCTAAATAGCGACTTCAGGGCATATCAAGAGCGGGCGATTTCAGTGACTATAGTTGCAGTTACTCCAGGCAGCCTCACCACCCACAGGAGGGGTGGACATGACGGCCGCAGTGCTGGCTTCACTGCAGTGAGGTGTGGCGAACTGATCGATCACGGGATTTCGGGCGGAAGACGGAACGGCGGATCAGTGGAGGATTACGCCGTGATGACGTCATATGATGACGTCATGTGTCAACAGACGCGACGACTCTGAGGATCTGTTGCTAGGTATTGACTTGGTTTGAATGAGGCTGAGAGGTAGTTATTGCCTTGTCATGATGCTGATAGGCTTTGGAAATTTACTGTGTTCTACAAGGATGGACAACGATGATTTTGTCATCCTCACTTTCAGTTTGAGATGCTGGTAAAACTGGTCTTGAGAAAACATTTGCCCAAGGGCGTCGCCACCTTCGAGAAGTTGGGGGGAAGTGAGGACGGAGACATTTTTAAGTCGATATTTACATGCAGCGCATATAGGCGTTATGTTAAAATATAAAAATGTTTGGGGAAGAATCCCACCGTCCCCCTCTCCCCGACATCCATGCATTTGCGTATTGACAAAATCTCATTCCAATGCCTTGTCGACCGCAAATAACAATTAATCATCATAACAACCTCCGTCCTATCGTCCAGTCCATTTCGCACGCCGACTGACGCCGAACTGTTAACACATTCCCCCTGCAATGTACTGACAGCCGAGCTTACGTCAGCCACGGCTACAGCTCTATTCGCAGACAATAGCCACCCCTAATCCGACATGACAGGTCCTCTGTCGACGACAGCCACGGTGACGTCATGACAGCCACGGTGACGTCATGCCGTCAGCTGCTGGGCCGAGCTGTTCGGCGGCGCCGCCCAACACATTGTCACGTGGCTGGCGATGATTTCATGGCATTCCTAGCCACCGCGGTGCCTCTGCAGAGAGGCTGGGATGGACGTTCTGCTGTCCTGTTGTTCTGTTGTTCTTTTTGATGTGATGAGCATAAGCATGACGTCTCATTTGATTTGTACTTGACTGTTATAGGTATTTGCAGAGATCATTCAGGTAAAACAATGAACAAATGACAACTAAGTTAATCATGTGTGAACTTATACTATTAATACAAGACGCAACCAAGCTAAATGCACGTAATTATAACTGAACTTTCCCAATACACCCCGCGCCCAGACGCAGACCTTCATTTAGTTTCAACTCCACTCGCACTCTTCTCTATCATCCCAGTGAAATCTGACACCGTCGGTTCTATGTACAGTGACTGCAGAGCACACTTCTCCGTGTTATCTCAGAAGACCTGCGGCCAAACAGCCCCCAGCGCGATGTCTGTGTTCACCGTGTTGGCATCGTGGTCACTGTGTTTGTAACGCTTCACAGTCCACCGCGGTCCGATACAAACCTGCCACGCCGTCTGCTGCTGTGCTAAGGAAGAACCACTGATGTCACGGCTTTCGGCAATTGACATGCGTGGTTCTTCTTCTGCACGGCAGTCTGGTCCAGAACACTCCTCTGGTGGAGGAGAGTGATGGTGTGAATCGAGTGAAATGTCGGCTAAACCGTCACCCGAACCGCACGCTGAACAAACTGAACCATCATTAAAGATGTCAAAACTGACATCTGAGCCAAATGAACCATCATCTAGGTCGACTGGTTCGTAATCTGAGCCAAGTGATCCTTCTGAGCCATCTGAACCATCTGAACCGTCATCTGAACCGACTGAACCATCTGAGCCGTCTGGCCGACTGGGCTGCCGGGCCCTGGCGTCTGGTCTCTGGGCGGCTGGAAGGCTGGAAGGGTAGCAGGCTGGTGGTACTGGAAATACTGGAATTCCCCGCCTCCAGCCAGGCTGCGATAAACGTCTGCGGCCTGGTGATGGCAGACCAATTCAGCAACCCAGCAGACCACCGCTGCTGCTACACTGACAGAGACACTCACTGGGCGTCGTCACTTCACTGTTTACGGTCAGCCGGTGGAACTGGATGTTGGAATTTGAGGGAATGTATAACACAGACGAGGCGGTGTGAAAACGGAACGAGATCAAAGTGACGTAAAACAGCGACGTTGGATAAGGAATGTAGGTCAGAAATATGATAGTGTGTTGGGGTTGGGTTCGAGTTGGTGATGTTTTGATGTTGTTTTGTTGTCCATCATCGACGCAATATTTGTCCGGGCTCTGACGTCAGCTGTCCGGGCTGCGTCGCGTGCGTTAGTAGCAGCATCCTACACCTCGGCCGGTTAGTTCCTGTCTCGGTCCACAGATGTCTCTGCCTGTCTGGCCACCTGTAGCACCCTGTGCGTGTGACCCGGCCCCGCCCCCGGAGAGGAGGAAATGCGCTGGTCTGGAGCTGTACATCAACACCGTGATGATGTGTTCCGCGTCGTCTGCCAGCTCCGGCGTGCGGCAAAACAGCCTCCGGTGCCAATGAAGCAGGGTCTGTTCAAGGGAAAACACGCGTGTGAGCCTGCCGGCGAGGCTACTAAAACTCGGCGGCCGTTTTTCTACCTGTTTTCTGCGCCGTTGGAGCTGGAGCCAAATTAGCCACGGATTTGCTGAGTTTCCGGGGCGGCGAGGCTGAAACTAAGAGACTCATCGCAGTTTAAATTGCGAACAGTGTTGAGTCTCCAGATGGCCGCGACAGCTTATCGCTCGATAAAAACGGCGAGAGACATCTGAATTCTGGGTGAAAACATCATTCCGTCAGTGTATATAGATCACATTATACGGCTCTTAACGTGGCGAAAGAAGCACAAACGGCAGGCCTTGTCATTACCACTTCCCCATCGCGCAGACCACAGCTCTCGGTTTTAGGCTATGCGGTACAGCATAGCTTCAGGCGTTTACTACTAGTGACATCTAGGGACAGACATATAAGCCAGCAGGTGTGGTGTTGCTTTTAGCTTAAAACCGTGGTCACCAGTGTTATACTTTGCGCAAACCGTAACACAAACCTGAGCATCATCGTAAATCAACTGGTTTTGTTGTTTTGTGGACAGAAACAGCGAAACAAAAACTGCAATATATACCTAGGCATGGTATGCATTGAGCATTTTGCGCCATTATAAAACAAATCGACTTGGTTTTTACTTAGCTGCTGATTCGTCATTACCCTAGCCAAAAGGCCCCATTACCCCAAGTGAGTTATCACCCCGTATTTGATAAATCCTGATCAAGAGTCTTCGAAATCTGCGCTCGGCGTCTGTGAGTACGTTCGGCACCTGAGAGTGCGTTCGGCGTCTGTGAGTGCGTTCGGCGTCTGTGAGTACGTTCGTCGGCTGTGAGCGCGTTCGTCGTCTGTGTGCGCATTCGGCATCTGTGAGTGCATTCGGCGTCTGTGAGTACGTTCGACGTCTGTGAGTGCGCTCGGCGTCTGCGAGTGCGTTCGGCGTCTGTGAGTACGTTCGGTGCCTGTGAGTGCATTCGTCACCTGTTGTGCCGGTGTGAGTTTGCGTGCGCACCACCCAGCTGAGGGCTGCCCTGCGGCGGCGGCGGCGGCGGCCCATCCAACCTGTCGGCCGCGATCTTGGCACGTGCTGTGCAGCGTCAACAGTGGCGCCGTCACTCGATAATCCGACACTCGAGTCCCGACTGAGACAGGCTTCCTCCGTCGCCGCCGCCGCCGCCGCCGCCGCCGCCGCCGCCGACGACGACGACGACGACGACGTCGACGACCGTGGCGGTCAGCCGTCGGTCACCCAGACAGGGGGTCGGTTACCGCTGCCCCCGGTCGGCCGCCGGGCGGGTGACCCCGGGGTCACTGCCCGCGGCGTCTGAGTCAGCAGGTCGCCGGCGACGTGTCCGACTACCGAGTGACGCCGGCCGCTGTCTGGCAGCGGGACCCGGCAGTCTAGCGGCGGTGGTCGAACCGTCTGCCCTGCGGCGGCGCTTCGTCACATTGGGCCCCTTCTCTACCTCCTCCCCCTCCCCTATCCCTCCGCATCACTCGACTCCATCGCACCCTGCGATCTCTCCTTCACTCTGCGCTGACGGCGCGTCAAGTGACGTCATGTGACGTCATGTGACGGCATGCCGGCTCTCGGGTCTAGACGTGGAGAGGAAAGGAAAGAGAAGGGCGAGATGGAAGGATGCAGGGTGGAAGGTTCGGGATTCTTGTCTGTCACCATGTTCTTGTTCTTACCACGTGAGCAGTTGATGTTGCTGCGATCCTTGTGGAATGATGTGTTCATTTGGGGCGAATGGAAACAATGCCGTCCATCTGTCCTACTCAGGGTAAACAGACGATATTTAACTACAACGTGCCTTAACACTAAACCTCCACAGCATTTTGTGCTAATCTAGGTGCTCTAACGCCACTACCACGAGCCCAAAAGGTGCACTAAGCCTAACCAGTCCTTTGTGCTAATCTGGCTGCTCAATTGCTTAAAACTCTTACAGCGCTTGGCAAAAAATAACATATCTTGTTTATAAAATAGTTGCGTTAAAAGCAAGTCCTTACCATCCCTTCAACTATTGATGTTCTCTCAACTCCAAGAATGAGCTAGAGCGCCAGTTTTAGTCCCCCCTGCCTGTCTGCCCTGGATATCCCGGTCCCGGCGGCCTCCCCGGTGCCTCCCCCGGGTACACCGCGTACTTCCCGGTTCCTCCCTCGGGTCCACCGTGGCCTCCCCCGTCTGCGCAGCTGTGGTGCCCCCTGACCTCGACCCGCCAGCCCCGCCGGCACTGTGTCCTCTTCGCAGTAAACATCTCCACCACCTCCGTCCAAATATTATCCCACCAGGCTGCACGCCGTGGTCAGACATAGGTGGCGCCAGCGGCGCGGCGGCCGCAGGGGCGCCTCCAGGAGTCTAAACAGCGGGGGCGCCAGACGAGGAACCCCAGATGCGCTGGAATCGGGTGGCAAGCGATCCGCCATGCTGTTGCTACGGGGAACTGCCGGCGCGGTGCGGAGGAGTCTGGTGGACAGTAGAGGGTCGGATCTAGCTGCGCCCCTGGGCGGGTGTTTATCCAGACTGCCTCTGGGTTTACTCAGATTGCCTCTGGGCAGCCTCGGGCGCGGAGCTGAGGTCGTAGCATGTCATCGCCGCTGGAAGGAACTGTCGATCTCAGGCGGGCGCGGTGATTGGCTGTTTTAAAACACAGCCGCTGGTGAACTGCGCAGTGAGGGAGTGGAGGTCAGCACGTGCCCAGGATAGCGGCACACTCGCCGTGAGGAGATGATGTAAATCGGCTGCACCATCGCCGAACTCGCTCAGCACACCAGCGATGATGGGACAGGGCCAGCCAGACTCAACAAACGGAGCTCCACGGGTATGGTTTGAAATACAAACGGAATGTCTGCTGTCCTGAAATGTGAGTATTCAGGGAAAGATCGTGAGACATGTATTTTATTGAGATGATACAAGTCTTATCATCGATTATATTTAGCATTTGCATATGACGATTGACCAGTTTATCAGAGCGAACTATACATATCCAAATTTCCTTGAAGCATAAGGTATCAAAGCGGGACACCTCAAACTATCTCGTCTGTTTCGTAACGCTGCTCATGTAGAGCCACGGCCGAGACAGCCACCCAGTCCAGACAAATAAAAATACGCTTAATTGTTAACCACATCATCATCGACGAATACACAGCCACCTCCACAGTCACCGCGCAGAAATAATTTCCCTTGAACTCTCCCGCGCCGCCTCCCAACTCTTAAATATTTACCGTAGCGTGTAGGGCGCTCAGTTTACAAGAGATGTCGCCACCGTCGCTCCGACCCGGATACAATGCTCGTCTGTGTTTACAGGCCGTCTGAAGGCCGGCCCGGTCACCCCGCAGCGGCATCCCGCCGCTTCAGTCTTCAGCCGTCTTTATCTGGAGACTTTACCCCGAAATCCGCTATCATTCCGCCTCAGCTTCCCCGAATGTCCCAATAGGCTGGCGAAATATTTGGAAACAAACTGGCCGACGCGAAATAGAAATAGCCGCAGCCAAATAGCTGGGATGGCAGACTAAACTGAACGAGAAAAGCGTGGCCGAGCATCGCTCGCTGTTTGGACTCGTGATTCCTTTGAAGGGACGACATGTGTCTGATTTTCGCTGGGAGAGCTGACAATCAATGTGTTTGGATCGTGAGCGAATTCATTGTGACGTAGTTAGAACGCTTGGGTGCAGGCCATTCCGCCGATGACCCGTTCTGAAGACCGGATCGCTTGACCCGACTTCAGCCAATTCAGAGACTTCAGCGGCTTTAGCGCGACATCAGCCGCCAAATGACGCAAAATCTTGCAAACAAGGTATTGAAAGGTTTCGAGATGTACCGCTTCATCAGTAACAATGCCAGTTGCGCATTGGTCATCCTTGGTCACTGGTCAGTCTTTGCCAGCCCAGGTGAACAGCATGGCATTGGTGGTGAACCAGTGAACCAGAAAACCAGTGAACCAGTGAACACATCACCAGCACCAGAAACACGCTGCAGTGAAGATACAGCGTCTGTGTCTGCATTGCCATCATATCCGCCGCTTCCCAGGCTCATGTCAGCGTTTGAAGCAGCGTTCAGGTGGCTTTGAGCCATCCAGCGCCGCTCAAACTGACAGACGAGACCATCCAGCGCCGCTCGAACTGACAGACGGACCCTCCAGTGCCGCTCGAACTGACAGACGGACCCTCCAGCAGCGTTGGATTTCTGGCCGCTTTCTGGTCCCGGTACTTTGCTCTCTTCAATGAGTTACCCCTCGTTTCGCCTCGGCCCTTCGGGTCAAGCTAATCCCCGGGTCAGCTGCCGCCGCCATTCCCGTGGAGGTGGCAAACTTTGTCAACAACTGAGTTTATTCTGGACTCTAAGTATACCTAGATTATTAAATATAATACATTAATTTCAAGTTAATAAGTACGTACCACCCAAATATATCCTTATATTCTGAAGTCCAGAATATTACTATTCTAGAGTTCAGAATATATCTCATTTGTGAACAAAGTTTGCATCTCAACTGATGTTTACTTTGGCAGCGTTCGCTGAACCCGAAAGGCTGAGGCCGAAACGGGAGTAACTCACTAAAGAGAGCAATACACCGGACCAGAAAACGGCCAGAAATCCAACACTGCCCTCCAGCGCCGTCAGACCTGACAGCCGCGACCCTCAAGGTCCCGTCGCCGCCCGCGCCGACGCCGCCTCCACACGCCGCGACCCGGAGTCCATCTCATTATACCTGCTGGCCTGCGCGTGCGGTCCCCGGGCAGCACTGCAGTCCTCAGATAGGTGACAGCAGCGCGGTGGACACGGCCATTTGAAGAGCAGGACACGCTCCGGCGACCTCGGGCAAACGACGGCAAAGTGGAAATCAGAGTTCGAGTGTGCCGAGTGCCAGATAACACGGTTCTCTGTGTCGGCTGGGTTCCGCCAGCTGCAGAGACGTGCTAAATGGTTCGTCGAATTTGTGTAATATCACCGAGGTAGATTTTCGGCCCGGCAGTGCGTGAATGTCTTCAGAACGAGCGGTGGCCGTTTTATGTGCGCTGGCGAGGCCCGCAACCTCACAGATGTCGCGTATTCGCCGTCTGCGCTAGGCAGGTGTGCCGCCAAGGCCACGCTGTTGCCAGGTTGTTGCCAGACGAAGATGGCCAGATTGCCAGCTCCAGCTCCAGAACCCGGAACTGTGGAGCTGACAGTTCGCCAAACGACATCGGCCACTTCAAACAAGTTTGGGGTATGTTAATGTGCGTTCAGTGAGCTACATGAAATTTGTGGGAACAAGTGCCGTTGGTCTTGCACTTTTTGCTAGGCCGACGACACCACACAGATATATTTACATTCAAGAGGGTCATTGACATTCCAAAGTCAAGTTTCACCCTACTTCTTACTTCTTAGAGGAACATTTGCATTACGATGAGAGGAAATACATTTCTGACGCTTTTTACGCTACTCAGCTCACTATAAAATGCAACACTCAGCTTCACAACAAACAGGCATTGTAGTTTCCCGTCAACAAGACTGACTTCGCCGTCCAAGCGCAATATCCGCATCTCAGTCTTTACCGAGGAGCCGCCGTGAGAGGTCATGCCCGCTCCCGACCGAACCCGGCGACAACTCTCTCTCCCAGACAGACGGCCTCCCAGCCAGCGGCCTCCCAGACAGACGGCCTCTCAGCCAGGGACCGTTGTACTGCAGACTGTTGAGCTCGTCTGTTGCACGACCTGGGGCGTGCGGCCGTTCTTGGGTGGTCCCCTAAAAAGAATCAGCCAAGCAAACCAAAACCAAAACCAAGCAGCCTGCACAACAGTGCGGCAGTGCAAGACAGCAACAACAGAGACTGGATATGTGACGAGATTTCCCTGGGACATCGGGCGCATTTACTGCTGAATCTATACGGCGGCCGGGGACCTTTTGGGGACGCTTGACGGAGCTTCAACAGCTCTCCTGATTAGCAGCGCAGCTTTCCGTGGGATTCGATTGGGATTCGATTGGGATTCGATTGGGATTCGATTGGGATTCGATTGGGATTCGAGATTTGGGATTCGATTGGGATTCGAGGGGATTCTCAGATTGGGATTCGAGGCGACCCAATGGCGAGACATTACACCTGCATGGCTACACGAGACAGAGCAGAGCAGCGTCGCAGAGCAGCGTCGCAGAGCAGCGTTCCAGAGCAGCGTCGCGGCAGTGGGGTCAGTGGGTCTACCATCTGACCTGTCCCTCTCCCGCATTCCACGCATTCGCAATCCGGTCCGTTTGACTGCGCCGCTTCGCCGCCAATGCTGAAGGCTGCCGTTCGACTACCGCCGACGTCCGCCGACGTCCGCCGACGTCCGCCGACGTCCCCCGACGTCCGAGTCCTCACAGTTGTCCCCCGACGTCCGAGTCCTCACAGTCGTCCACCGGACGCCGGGGACTCTGAGGAGGACTCCTGACTCCAGGGAGAACTACGGGAGGACTCCGGGGCTGACCGGGGTACTCGGAGGAAGACTCCTGGCCCGCCGGGGTCTCCGAGGGAGGACTCCTGGGGTCTTCGGGGGTGGACTCCTGGGCCGCCAGCGTCCTTGGGGGAGGACGCCGCCGCCGTGACGTCACCCTCTCGGCCGGCTCGGGCACGACCGGCCTTCTGTCTGACGACGTCTTGACACGAATATCGCCGCCCACAATCAAAACGGCGCTCGCTCGCTCCGCTCGGTGGCTCACTCGGTGGCCCGCCTGGTCGCGCGGCAGATGGATATGCAGACCGCGCGCAGTGGGGGCGGCGGGGGAGGCGGCAGGGGTGAGGTGGGCGACAGCGAGGTGGGTAACAGGGTCAAGGTAAAGCAGCTGGTGATGCCGTTCGTCCAGACATCCTGGTCAGCTGCGGCGGTCACATGTGTGGGGGAGTGAGGGAGAGGGAGGGGATGTTTCGCAGAGTGAATGTTTGCGTTTCCAGGCGACTCGTTCGATGCAGGAGACACGACTCGTTCGATGCAGGAGACAACTTAGTCAGATGGAGAGCCTTCATTGCTGCTAACCTAGCCGCTCTCTTGATTCTCCGCCTACACAAATCGCGATGATATTCACATTGCATGAGTTTGTCTTCAAATTATTTACTCGTATTTAATAAGTATCGCAGTGGAGAAACGATCCGGGCTATACATTCCGTAAATCACGCGCCCTTCGAAGGGCACCCGCTCGATGCAGCTGGCACAAAACGCCAGCCGGACATCAGAGCCTGGGCAGCCGTGACAGTCCAGTCACGTGACACGCCACGTGACGTGTCCCTGCGTGACCGGCCGGCACGCGGTCCAGGGCGGAGCCCCGCTTCTGCAGCTAGAGCCGTGGCTGCACCTGTCGCCACCTGGTACTGACGACATCCTGAACATGACGCCCTTTCTCTGGTGTCTGTCCAGCAGGGAGTTCGCAGATGGCATCCTGAACATGACGCCCTTTCTCTGGAGTCTGTCCAGCAGGGAGTTCTCAGATGATATCGTGATTATGACGCCCTTATTATGGAAGCTGTGGGAGAGCAGGGAGCTTTTAGACGACATCCTGAACGCAGCGCTCTTATTCTGAAGGCTGTGGAGCAGATAATTCTCAGATGATATCATGATCATGACGCACTTATTATGGAAGCTGTGGGAGATCAGGGAGCTTTTAGATGACAACCTGAACGTGACGCTCTTATTCTGAAGGTTGTGGAGCAGGGAGATATCAGATGACATCAGGAACGTGACGCCGTTATTCTGAACACTGTGCACCAGCGAGTTCTCGGACATAGTCTAACTACCGAGCCCAAGGTCCTTCTAAGCAGGGTGTCAACATGACGACATTCAGTTGGGCCCGATCTAGATGCACGAGTTCCTACTAACCGCGGCGATCCACCTCAATGCAGTTCATGTTTGTTTCTGAGAAGTTATGATCAGTGACTCGAAATCGAAGTGCTTTTTATTGTCATTATTTATTACTTTGTATTCAGTTGATCTAGACTAGACTAGTTGATCTAGACCCAACGGACTAAGACTAGATAGTCTTGGGTCATGAATCCAACGGATTAGTCCTAGTCCTAGGACTAGTCATAATCACGATATCATCTGAGAACTCCCTTGCTATTATAATGTCTGTTTGGATTCCAGGCGACACATCAAACAAACCGCTGTGTATACTCATATCAAAACGATACCGTAACTTGCAAAATGTTCGCTTCAGTTTGGCGAAGGTCCGGCCCCGGTTGGTTTTGAAAACAGATGCGCAGCCAACAGCACGGTTCCGAGCGTTAGCAAAACACGCGTGCCACGCAGCTGCCAATCAGCTGACTGCAGTGCTTCGTCAGGGTCCCTCCACGCAGCTCGCTATCAGCTGACTGCAGCGCCTTAGTAGAATCACTCCAGCGAACGGCGGGAGTTAACTCCCGATTTGCAGACCTAGCTCTAGATTTGGTGCCTAGGGAGATTTCTCCCGAATATAAGCTGTCCATGAGAGTAGGTGCGAAAGTAACGTTTAGAAAGGAAAGGAATGTCAATGCGACTCATCTAAATAAATGAGATAATTTGGCAATTTGGGTGCTAAGTGATCAAGGTTACATGGCGGCTATTCCGCGCATTAGAAATGAGCCTTAGATTAGGTACCTATCTCTTAAACAACCACTTATGTCAATTTCCCTATGCATCAATGCAGACAAGTGGCCTGTCGTCAGAAGCCATTGTGTCATGTTCCTCACAACCGCGGCGTCCTCGACAACATCGCACGTGCCATAATCCGACGGATAACGCCTGTAACAAACGGCATAACAGCGCCACCACACCTCACCGGCATAACTCTTCACGGCGTCATCCAATTATACAGCACACGGCCGGCGCGTCGTGACGTCTTAATCGGGCACGCCGAGGGGACTCGGGCCGGCGGACGGCCGGCACGCCACCGCCGCCGCCGCCGCCGCCTGCCACCCGGACCTAGGCCGTATATCAGATCAGCCGCGGACGCTATAGCGGCCGGTGGACGACACCAATGAGACGGCATTAGGCTATCTGTTCAGTTCGCTATACGGGAGAAGGTGGCGCTGGCGGCGGCCCGGTACCGCCTGGGACCGGCGGGAACATTCCAGCAACCTCTGCAGGCAGCTCGCCGCCGCCGCCGCCACCGCCGCCACCGCCACCGCCGCCGCCCCGGCAGCGCCCCGTTCAACAGTCGGAGGCTTTCTCGAGGTCGAACGGCCTTCCGAGAAATGCCGGGGTTGGTTTTTAGCACGAGGTGGTTTCAACCGATGTTTTGATGATGATTTTCGATAGAGCGCTTGTTGTAGAAAGTACTTCGAAAGTGTCTTGATTAGAAAGGCCTGATTGCGAGCTGCTCCCGCGCGCAAAGATCGAGGACCTGGCCCGGCAGAACCGATCAGCGGCAAGACAGCCGCCTTGCAGCACGCCCGCGCTGACAATGTGCGTGCGAAGGTCGCGCGGAACAGGTGCGTGTTCTTTCATCTGGCAACCGACAGAGGTCCGTCTGGCAACCGACATTGGGCCACCTGGCAGCTGGCCAATGGGGCAGGCGGTCTGCTCCAGCCGTATTGCCTTTCCGTTCACGCATTCTCCGCGTTCAACTCTTCCATCTTCGTCCAAATTGCCACCTCGAAATATGATAACGTTCCAAGCTGCCCACGTTCGTAATCCTCCTCACACTGTACCTCAAACGGAGCTACTCGTGTCTACTGTCTGACGGCGTTCGACTCCAATCCTTCCCCTGAACCGCCTGGCCCGGTCCACAGCTCTGAAGACATCCAACACCTCCTAGAGGCGTAACACGAGAGGGCGGAGCGTCCCCGTTCACACCGACCACCGTGTCTTCCTGCTCCAACAGGCACACCAGACTCCAGACCACTACCGGTCTATACTGCCGACACTGTCAGCAGCCAGTCGGCCAGCCGCCGGCCGCCATAGCAGCCACCGCCAGCAGCCAGCCGCCAGCAGCCAGCGGCCAGCAGAAGCCAGCAGCCAGCAGCCGCAAGCCAGCAGCCAGCAGGCCCAGCAGCCAGCAGCCACAGCCAGCATTCAGCACCAGCAGCCAGCAGCCACACCAGCAGCCAGCAGCAGCAGCCAGCAGCAGCAAGCAGCATCAGCTCCAGGCAAGCCAGCAGCCAGCAGCCTACCGCCAGCAGCCAGCTGTCAGCTGCCAGCAACCAGTCGCCAGCCGCCAGCTGACAGCAGCCAGCAGCCAGCTGACAGCAGTCGGCGATCGTATGCCGCGGCGCAGTGTACCCCCTGCCATAATGTAACCGCATCATTACACCGTGGTGTAACAGCATTACACCATGGTGTAACCGCAGCATTACGCTGTGGTGTTCAGTGTCAGCTGCCTGGCATCTGGAGGTCTGCTCTGGTATGGGCCCTTTCTCCTCTCGGTGGTGAAATTCCCACGGTTCGGGCAGCTGGTCGGGACGAGAGCGAATTTATTAGATCGAAAACTAGGTAGCTACTACTGGACGTCGACAGCAAGACTAGCACCGTCTCCGTCTCCGTCTCCGTCTCCGTCTCCGTCTCCGTCTCCGTCTCCGTCTCCGTCTCCGTCTCCGTCTCCGTCTCCGTCTCCGTCTCCGCATGACCGTCCACTTACTGCGTGACCGAGCCTACTGTATTCATCGTGACTGTAAGACGCTGTCACCGCCGGGCCGAGCCGGGCCGGGCCGGGCCGAGCCGAGATGCGTCCCGCTGTCAGAGTTTGACATCAGGGCAGCAGCAGCTGGTCATGAGACGGCACCAGGTCGTGATACGGAGAGTGACGGGGAGCGGCAGGGGAGCGGCAGCGGATGTTCCAGATGGTTCGGAGGACGTGATGTGATACGCAGTCAGCTGCTGTGTGTGGGCGGGGAGGTGTTTGATTCGTGGTGATATTGGGGCTGATTGGTGGTGATATTGGGGCTGATTGGTGGTGATATTGGGGCTGATTGGTGGTGATATTGGGGCTGAACTGCGCGACGGCGGCTGATGGCGTGTTGCGAGTGGAAAGTTGAGATGATGGTGCTTAGATATGTGAGATATGCTCTCTAACATTACAGGAGACCGCCAGTTGTCACTGTCATGCTGCATTGATAACCTGATCTAAGCACTTTTGTTTTATATTTGAGATGCTTATGAATAATTTCTCAATTTGAGTTCGGTACTTAAATCTGAGCTTCTGCAAATATTTGTATTTAAATTATGGCAAAAACTTATGCTTAAAACCGTCTGGAAAAACTTACAAATTTTAACCGCACTGGTTTGCTTAAACGAGCATCCACATGCACTCTTGTGAGCGGGCAGCGTCTCTTGTCAAACAAAATCCGATCACGAGGCAAACATGCAATCCCAACACGTCCCTTGTGAAGACGATTGCCGATTTGAGGCGCTGTCCGACCGTCTCCCTCTCCCCCTCCCCCGAACCAACGTCTCCGACCAACTCCCCCTCCGAGTGACGTCCTGGACTCACGTCTGCGCCGTATCCGCGTCGTGACGTCTATCTACCCGAGTCATAACTGCCGGTGCCGTGTCGCACCGTTCTCCACCACCGTATCGCTTCACATTGCCGGCGCGTCTCGTCCCGGTCCGGCACGAGACGTCTCCCCGCGCCGCCGTCCAAATGACCCCTCTGAACTCTGCCTTATGAGGTGTGGCCGCGCACCATATAGAGCACAGCCGGCGTATATGGAGGGCAGATATGGGGCAGGGGAGTCCATATTGAGGTATATCGGGCCATTACGGCTGACGGCGACGGCGATAGCCCAGTCGGGTTTGTGTTACCAAGCCAGGACCACACAGCGGGGTACTCAGGCTGGTGATGATGGTGATCAGGAGGGTGATGACGGTGATGATGGTGATACGGCACTCATAGCTTCACGATGTGATGTTTGGCTGTGTTTGTGACAGCAACGCAAGCTTTGCATGTGACTCTTGGTCTCCAGAATGTCAGTGCGCCATGTTATGACTGACCGGCGTGGAATTTATTGCAACCTTTGTGCACAGGTGCTACAAAGAGCTTGTGGCTTTCAGCTCAGTGAATCGAGTTTGTAGTTTGAAGTTTTGAGTAGAAGCCTTGAGCTTTTAGCTTCTGACATTTCAGCTTAATATTTGAGCTGCAAATTACGTGCAATTAACCCCGATTTCCATTGAAAAAGTACTCTACAACTAAGGACCCTGAAAACTCAGTCGGAATCGGCAACATCTCCAAGTGTTTCTGTCTGTAGCAAAAATGATGCAAACATTCCTAAAACATCCTTCCCAAAGTCCCTAAAATATCCTGATGGAAATCCCTATAGCATCCTTCCCAAAGTCCCTAGAATATCCTGACCCAAATCCCTAAAACATCCTGACCAAAAGTCTCTAGACGTAAAAAGCCGTCAATGTCGGCGGGCCACCTCTGCCGCCGCCTCACATTACCGTACGGCCGTGAAGGCTCTGCCAACCTGGGGAAAATCCGGCAGCAACTGGCAACCAGTCAACTCACCTGAAACAAGAGAAAAACCTGGCATTAGCACTGGAGGAACAGGTGGGGCGGCTCTGAGGGACGCCTCCGGGGTCCAGGCAGGATTTGTTGGTGATTTATCTGACAGGTGTGGCTCATTTTGAGGGAAGACACACAGACAGAGGTGGTAACGCTGTATTGGCGATAGGCAGCTCACTTTGAGGGAAGACACACAGACAGAGGTGGTAACTCTTTATTGGCGAGAGGCAGCGCACAGTGGACAATTTTAGCGCAAACAGGAGTGAGGTGGGACTTAAATATAACGGGTGCTTCACCTACTGGCTACCCGACTATTTGGAGAAGCTTCGTGACCAATTAACTTGTAGTTTGTACCGATTGACGTACCTTGGGCTGCACAATGCGGTGCGACAATAATGCAAACGAGAATCAACACACGTACGGGCAGGGGAAGCTTAATTTCTACTACCACACATTTTCCGACAACCTTATTTTTGGAAATCCTCGTTAATATTGTATCATCATTATCCCCGCGCTAGCGTCATTCCATAACCTGACGTCACCACACATCACTACACATCACTCTACCTACGGCACTACAACATCACGCCACATCACGGCTCCCAGAGCACGTCCTCGAGCGCCCTCCTGGCGCACGCGCTGACCCCGTCATCCTCGCTCCTCGCCGCCTCCTCAAACACCGCCGTGTTCTCCCCCAGCTTCTCCCTCGCCTCCGGGTGCGCGGACAGCACGGCCAGCGCCTGCAGCGCCAGCATCTGCGCCATCGGCACCTGAAAGTCCTTCGCCAGCTCCAGCAGATGCTCCACCGTCGGCAGCGTCACCGCCAGCTGCTTGGCCGGCGTGGTCACCATCACGCTGGCGAGCGCCGCCGCCGCCTGTGTCCGCACCGAGGGGTCCCAGTCCTTCAGCAGTCGGACGAGGATCGGGATCGAGCCGAGGACGGTGGCCTCGTTTTTGCCCTGGGTCGGACGGCAGAGGTTGTGCAGGCAGCCGGCCGCGGCAGCGCGGACCGAGGAGAGCTCCGATAGGAGGAGCTTGTTCATGGTGCGGACGGCGCCCAGCAGCAGGGCGCGACGCGCGTCCTGAGGTCAGCAGAGGTCGGAGAGGATGTCAGAGGAGGTCAGGAGGGGACGACAGAGGTCAGGAGGGGAAGGGAGAGGTCATGAAGGGAAGGAAAGAGGTCAGTCAAGGGTGGGAGAGGTCAGGAGAGGGTGGAAGAGGTAACTTTAGGTGGGAGAGGTATTTTTGGGTCGCAAAATAGAGCCTGAGCTAGAGACTAGACAAGACATTTTCATGTCAGGTGGTACGTGGCTAAACACTTTCCAGAAGGCAACTAAAAGCCGGCTTTGTCACGCATAACGGTCGCAATTTTAGTAGAATCATGCTTGATCATGTAGAGAAAGTGTGATTCAGTGGCTGCCATCAACTGGCATTAAGCTACCGTTGCATTACGCTGTACAGTGTTTACAGTGTGCAAGGTTTCGCCTGACACATATTTATAGTATACCAGCAGAAAACAACACTGGGAATAATTCACGCGCTAGAGGGCGGTCAGACCGGTCAGGCACGTGAATGAAATCGATCATAATAGAACAGACATCGAGACTCGAGAAAACAGCGACGTCGAACACACAGCAGTACTGGGGCCACAGTCGGAAGCGTCATGTAGCACTGCCCCCCCCCCCACCTCTCCCATCCAGCACCACTAATGCCCGCGGCATTCACTGGCAGGCGCCGCCGGGAGCATGGCATACCATTGGCAGCCCATGGAACGCTGCCGTCAAAGGTCGGATTGGCACCGGTATTGACACACCGTTGGCACACCATTGGCACACCGTTGGCGCACCATTGGCACCGTTATCGACAGTTGGTGGCAAGGATGTTGGATATCACAAAATGATTTGGACGGACTCGATACATTGCTCATTGTGAATCTGGAGATAAGTGGGTAGGCACTTGATCGGTTACAAGGTACTACAACCATGTCAATGGAGAATGCTATAATAAACAGCGCTTCAAAGCGATTATGTATTGCTCATCATTATAAACACTAATGAAGCAACAACTTTTTCAAGACCAATATGAAATTCAATCAAACTATGTAAAGATCGTAACAACCACAACATCAGGCACAGGTACAATTATATTCCCGAGAGTTATGAAAATCAGCAAGCACTTGTTGGACATCTCCCAAATGGCAATGTGGTAATTCGCCCCAATTCAAAGGTATTTGTCGGTGCGTGTGAGTATCTGCTCTCCCTGAGCACTGGCTCAGACTCAGGGTCCCTCGTCCACACACTGTCCATCGACTCTGGTGCGACACTACGATCCGACCTCTCGCACATATACCTCGTGAACCCCAGGAATAACCCACGCACATAGACAGGGTTGCGGCCCAAACCCACTCACAGTTCAGCACTAGTACAGGAGATCATGCCGCGCGGCGAAGGTAGGCTTGTAGGGCCCCTCCCATATCACGCTGGAAGATCCTGGCGAAATTGGACATTTATTTTCCAACTGAGTTCTGAGGAGCGAGAACTATCTTAGAATATCACGTCTCGGTCTAAAAAGGCCGCTCTTCTTCCGTTTCTCCACCCAACCCACCTGTCTTCCCAACAATATAACGCGCACACAGCGAAGCCAATACCAACGAGTGATTTTCACAAATTATCTTACAGTTGACCACTTTGCTTGGAAAATTTACCCAGCCCAAAATCCCGCTCGTTGGCACTGCGCCCGCCACCGGCTGGCCACCCAGACCGCCACCCGATCGAGCATCAACGAATGGCCTCGGAACGCATCGGGCACCAACGGACCCTCAGCCTCATCGTACCCGCGGGGCCAACGGGCTGCTCACACGTGGCTCACTTCGACGGTTCCCGGCGTACGATACAGAGTGATCAGCAACAACATAGCCGCCGCTCTGCCTCGCTCTGCCGCCGCTCTTGCCCGCGCTCTGCCCCGCTCTGCCCCGGCTCTGGTGCCCCGACATTCTGGCCACCGCCTCTTGCCCCGACTTTTGCCGGCCCTCTGCCCCGCTCTGCCCCGCTCTGCCCCGCTCGTGATCCGCGCTCTGGCCACGCCTCCAGCCACCGGACGGCCTCCGCTCGCGCCTCGGAGTCAGTGTGAGTAAGAACACACAGGTGTTGTGACAACCGCGCAGCGGACAGCCGCCGAAGCGCTTTGCCGCACGGACGCTCCTCGAATAAGAGGTCCTCCGGCCCGCCGCCGGAGAGCCGATAGATCCTAAGGGCAACGGCCGGCGACACGGATACCAGTCCCACACCTCGCCGCTCCCGACACCCATACTATCCCGGCATCTCCAGAGTCCTCCCCGGCCTTCCTAGGAACCACCAGAGGTCACAGCGGCGGCATCATGTCACAGCGTCACAGCGGCCTGTCCAGAACCATCAAGTTTGGCACAGAAAAGCTGGCATAGAAGACAAATAAACGGGAAGTGCTTTAGTGGGTGAGCTAATCCCAGAGTAGGTGAAGAAATACAAAAAATGCTATTCGGTTACTTGTACACTAGGAATGAATCTGCAATATAATTTGCATGATACAAGCTCCTACGAATCTCCTTCACACCAGACAACATGTCGAGCCTCGATGTGTTTCGCACCTCTTTGAGAAGCGGTTTGAGCGAGAGCAGAGAGAGCAGGACGATCTCCGGCAGCTCACAGACGACCCTGTTCAGCAGCAGCGGGATCAGGCCGACGTGGTGGCCGGCGTGGACACCCTCCTCCGACCTCAGCAGCAGTTCCACCGCCTGCAGGACCCGGGTGGAGACGGGGAGGGAGGAGAGGTCAGGAGACGGGGAAGGAGGAGAGGTCAGGAGACGGGGAGGGAGAGGAGGTCAGGAGACGGGGAGGAGACGGGACAGGTCAGGAGACAGGGAAAATCAGGAGACGGGATAAATCGGGAGCAGAAGAGGTGGTCTGAGAAAGGTGACAACAAGAAGGAGATGAAGTCAGGTGTGAGGAGAAAAGAGAGAGAGAGGGGGGGAACTGGGAAGGAGGGAATCAGGTAGGGAGGAGAGAGGGAGGAAAGAGGAAGAAAGCAATATGGGCGACAGTGGGCCTAATGGGTTATCTAAGCACTTGAGTTTTGTTTATTCTTCAGAAGATCATGCCTACGATACGACAATAGCCCAGCCACAGCCAGACGTGCGCGTCACTGCCTAATTCTGAACTCTAATCAGAAATGCGTTTTGTCAGCGGTTCCGTCACTCAATCAATTACATATCACCTACTTAGGCGCGTTTAATATCATCAACGTATCGCTAAATACACTCCTCCACACGCACTCGGACTGCTCAATCGACTCGTCGGCTCCATCATCTCATCTCGCCTCACCACATTTGTCACCGACAGCTCTCCGTCTCCCAAACACGTCCGTCGTCACCCCAGCGGGCGGTCGCCGCCCTCTCATCGGTACCACTTAGTGACCGCCGGACCCACAGCTTTTCACCACACGGCGCCCACCGTATCGACGCGATCACATCAACAGTCACTTACTCCTGGTAAACCTGTAGTGCGACGTAGCCCGGGGGCATCTCCACTAAGGTAAACCAGCCGCAGGGCACCTTGCACTAAGGTAAACCGACGGCGGATCACCCGACTGAGGGCACCTTGTCCTATGGTAAACCGAACAGAAACTGCAAAGTCATGGCCGCGGAGGTGTCCGCGAAGGAATAGAGCGTGGGCTTGTGTTTGGATTAATTTAGTCTGGTTATTTTAGCAAGGTTTCTAGAATCACAGCGCCTCGCGAGTGAAAGCCTGCCGCGTGGGCGTTCTACGGACTACAAAAAACTCATACCCGCTCACAATGGCGCGTGCGATAACCGCGCCACCGCTGCCATATGATGACGTCACTGGAGACAGCCAGTGAGTGCGGGCAGACTGACTGGTGGAGACATCCCTGCGGGTCAGCCGGACCTACGCCGGCTCGTGAACAGTGAGACCTTCGACATACAGTCGGTAACTGCGGCCCGGAGACAAGTTTACCGCCATAGGGTCGTGACGCGGCCACACACACGGTGGGGAGCCGGTGGAACCTCACCAGCCGGGTCACAGCAATAATCGCCCGAAATGACAAGTGGGCGTGTCGCAAAGCGGCCGCTAATGCCGCATAACGCTTTTCTGACTTTTGGCCGTCGTTTTTAAAGTGGGGCTTGTGAGTGTTGGCGTCTATTCTTTTGCGGGGTTAGCTCGTTTTGTTGGGACGTTATAACGGTACATGCATCGTCGCTGTGTAGGCCTGGAGTAGGTATAGGTTTGATACGAAAACGAGATGACCCACTTTGTCAAGAAAACGTTATAAACAATGTTATAGTATGTTGTAACCTGTTCAAGCTGCGCCGGAGGGCGTGACATTGTTATGTAATGACTTATTTGGCGTCGAATGGAAACATCATAACCTGGTTGACGTTGCGTGGTATCATTATAGCAAATTGCACGCCCCGTGCTAAGATCATAGCCTGGTGGACGTCCCATGGTAGCATTATAACCTGGTGGACGTCGCATGATAACATAATAACCCGTCGTACTTCGAATGGTAACATGATAACATGGTGAACGACCAAAAGACAACAATAACAATATAACCTGACGCCTATCCCATGGTAACATCACAACCTGGTGGACGTTTCGGCGCACGAGCGGCACTCCATCTGTGAATCTCCAGCTGAGATGGGTGAGCGCGTCATATTTGAGCAGGTCCTGCCTGCCGACGGCATGTCCGGCGATGATGCCGAGACAGCGAGCCGTCTTCTGACGAACCGTGGAGTCGACGTGATCGAGCTGACGACAGAGCGCCTGCACCACGCCTGCCGGGGTCAGGAGAGGTCAGGAGAGGTCAGGAGAGGTCAGGAGAGGTCAGGAGAGGTCAGGAGAGGTCAGGGAGTGTCAGGAGAGTCAGAGAGGTAAGTGAGAGGGTAAGGAGATGGAAGGAGAGGTGTAATGGAGAGGAATGAGAGGGTGAGTAAGGAGATGAAGGAGAGGAAGGAGAGGGAAGGAGAAGGAAGTAGAAGGGAAGAGAGAGGGAAGGAGAGGGAAGGAGGAGGGAAGGAGTTTGAGGGCGAAGATGAGGGAAGGAGAGGGAAGGAGAGGGTCAGCGGAGAGGGAAGGAAGAGGGAAAGGAGAGGGAAAGGAGAGGAAGAGTAGAGCCGGAAAGGAGACAGAGGGGACGAGTGAGAGGGAAGCTGCGAGAGGAAGCGGAGAGGAAGGGAGAGGGAAGGAGAGGGGAATGGAGGAGGAGAAGGAGAGCGACAGGAAGAAGGGAAGGAGGGGAAGGAGAGGAAAGGCGCTGGAGGAGGAAGGACGAGGGAAGGAGACGGGACAGAGAGGAAGAGAGGAAGGAGGAAGGAGAGGGAAGGGAGGGCAATGGAGAGGGAAGGAGGTTCAGGAGATAGGGATAGGAAGAGGGAGGAGAGGGGAAGGAAGAGTCCGAAGCGAGAGGGAAGGAGGACGGGGAAGTGATGAGGGCTGAAGGAGAGGGAAGAGAGGGGGAGAGGGAGTAGAGGAAGAAGGGAAGGAGATGTGAAACGGAGAGGAAGGAAAGAAACAGGGAAGGGGAGAGGGAAGGAAGGGAAGGAGAGGAAGGAGAGGGAAGGAGAGGGAAGGAGAGGGAAGGAGAGGGAAGGAGAGGGAAGGAAAGAGAAGGAGAGGGAAGGAGCAAGGCAGGAGGGTCAGGAGGGGTCAAGCGAGGATGAAGATCAGGTTATCCGGAATATGCCCAGTACAACCGAATAGAGGAAGCACAACATGACCACGATAAGAACAGGATGGCGATCATCAAGCTCCGAGCCATCCTGCAACTCATGACAGATCAGCTGGGCCACCGCAGCCTTCATAGCCCTGCATGGCCCACTGTGTGATATACATCACGATGCGATTCAGCTTGATGTACATATTCCAGCAGCTGCGGCGATCTCCCGAGAACCGGCACACAGGCTACCGACCGAGCCGCGGTGAAATAATCAGCCGCCGTCGTGCCGGGGCCGGCCGCCGAGGATCCGCCTTCAGACACAGAGCTGGTGTACCATGGTAAATGACTGGTGGTAGCCGCTCATGACCGGCCCGAACCGGTGGTGGACATCTGTCACCGGTGTCTGTCACCAGATGACATCTGTCACCAGTGGCGGCTGTCATCTGACATGCGTCAGAGGGCAGCCGCGCGGTCGTCGACACGCCGTTGGCAAGAGAGGTCTTCTCTAGGAAGTTTACACTGTGGGGTTTTCCAATGGCGGATTTAGGCTCCGAGTTTGGGGACCAAGATTCAGCTCCGTTTCGTCAGCGAAATGTTGTTTAACAGGGAGAAGGGTGGCGGCGGGTCGTTGGGACAATTCAACGCGTTTTTCCTACTGTCCACTGCGGGGGATTTTTGCGTCCATGGGGGGGGGGGATTTCAAGTCCTTGTGGGGGAAAATCCCCTCCAGTTAGCATGTTAAAATAGGTCATGTTTGCCAGGAAAGCACAAGAACGACCAACCAGCCACGTATACACGCCCACTCTTTACTTTGCACCTCCCCTCTTTGTATCTCCTTTTCTTTCTTTATTTATGTTGCCGGTTGACCTGACCTAACCCTGACCTCAGACTATTCGGGGATGACCTGACCTCACCCATACCTCAGACTATTTGGGTATGACCTGACCTGACCCGTGCCTCAGACCGGTTGACCTGACCTGACACGGACCCCACACAAGTCAGGTTTGACCTCGCTTGACCCGTACCTCAGACCGGTTGACCTGACCTGACCCGGACCTCAGATCCGTCACGTTAACCAAGTGATGGTGATGTTGCCGCCCGCTGCAGCCTCGTCACTAAGCGGGTCAGGGAGCCGGTCCCCACGCCACCCTCCCCTGAGATCCGGTCCCCGCACCACCGTCCCCTGAGATCGTATCGCACCGACATTCCAATGCAGTGCAAATACACCGCCCGCGTCACAGGCGATAGATGCAGGGGAGAACGTCCCAGTGTTCGGCATACAAGCTGCCATCTACCCTACAAAGGAACAACCACGTATGTCACGGCTTCCGGGCGCTTGCCATACGTGTTACTTCTTTTGCACGGGGCATCAATACGAACCTGTCATGTTCAAACGTCCATAACATGTCAGTGTTGAGTCTGCACCGCATTTTCCAGCTAGAAGCGGACCGCGCGCGTCCCTGACCTTGACCTGATCACGACCTGGTGATGACCTCGCTGACCTTGATCCGATCACGACCTGGCCATGACCTCGGTGTGACCTGAGGCTGGTGCGAGGACTGCCAGGCGAGGCATGCGAGGCATGTCAGCTGCTAGGTGGCGTATCAGCACTCTATAGGTGCGGTAGTATAGGTATAGGTGTATAGGTATAGTAGTATAGGTGCGGCTATCAGCCGCTGACCGCTGCTATATCATCCTCCACATCCTGATCGAACCAGCACGTTCAACACACTCGCCATCACATCCTGGTGCCCTCAACACCCTCACCCGTCACCGACGAGCTGCGCTCAGCCAACCAATCCTGACCACCTTCCAAGACAAGATCCCGGATGCCGCCTTTTAAGAAAAGATTCCAGGGCCAAGATGCCGCCTTTAAATAAAGATCCCACTATGAAAAGGCGACACCAATTCTGGATTTCCCGTGAACGGCCAGGACGACGGACAACAAACTCCGGCTGTAGCCTGCTGCTGTGATGGCGGCGGCGGCGGCGGCGGCGGGGACAAGATGACGGACATTATCCCGGTAGGAGCGGCTCATGTATCCGCTCATGTCTCCGTCTGAGTGTCTCATTCTCCGTCTGAGTGTCTCATGTCTAAGATGATTGTCTGCGTCCGAGTGACTCGCTTCTGGGTGGATGGATTTCGCGCTTCTGGGTGGCCCGGTCGGACAGAGATGGCCGAGCTGTGTCTAATGCATGCGACACGGGCCACCAGTCACAACCGGGCACGGGACACGGACCACGGACACGACCGGACAACGGACACGGACAGGTCAGCTGGACACGGGGACAACGGGACCGCGACACGGACACGGACCACGGACACGGTCATAAGCATGGACAACGGAACACCAGTCACGAACCATCCCTGGGCGACAGCTACCGGCTGCAGTTAGCTGTCAACAGCCGAGTGCGGCGGCGGGGGCGGCGGCGGCGGCGGGGGCGGCGGCGGCGGCGGGGGCGGCGGCGGCGGCGGGGGCGGCGGCGGCGGCGGCGGCGGCGGGGGCGGGAGCGGGGGCGGCCACACCCGGATGCAGAGGTGAGGTAGCTCGGGTAGTGGAGACGGATGTGAGGCGGCGAGGTAGTATAGGTGCGGCTAGTGGCGGAGGAAAAAAGGTAACTAAGGTACTGTAGGCGAAGCTTAGGGGCGATGAAGAGGTAGATTAGTGACAGCGGTGGCGGCGGCGGCGGCGGAGGCGGCGGAGGCGGCGGAGGCGGCGGAGGCGGAGGCAGAGGCAGAGGCGGAGGCGGAGGCAGAGGCAGAGGCGGAGGCAGAGGCGGGGCGGGGGCGACTACGCACCTGTTGCCAGACACGCGGTGATCTGCTCAGGATCGTGGAGGAAGTCGCAGAGCGTGAAGAGAGTGCGTTGCTTCTCAAGAGTGTCCCCGGTGCTGAGCCATCTCGTCAGAAGCTCTGGTGCCCAGCGACCGAAAGGTACCGGGGCGCGAGTCGGGTCGTACGTTATAGGGTACTCCTCGGTGATACTGGCGGTAGCCATGGCAACGAAATGAGTAAACAAATGCTATCGTCTAGTTAAAAAATGTGAAAGTAAAACTGAAATTTGATTCAGGAATATGCATGATTGCGTCCGTGATGTATGTTTGTGCTATTTCGGAAATGTTGGAAATGACGTCGTCGTTGAGTTCGGCTCGATCATTGCGTCATTAATGTCATCGTTAGCGGCGCATCAAACGTGCCGTTCTGCTCACTGAACTGCTGTTCGGGGGAGAAACAAATCGTCCGTTCTCACCGACAGCAATAAACCAATGAACGGTTCACATCAACAGCTGCCTGTTTCTCGGGAGAGGGAACGCACCCGGACCTATACTGAGAATTTCCCATCCCAATGTTTCTCTCCGTCGATCAGTCAAAACTATCGAAATCACCCACAAATCAGCAACAATGGGTTAACGGAGAATTTACGAGCTAGCTCGCCGCAATTAGAGGATTTTTCCGTTGATATGACTCACTTGGCGATGAAAGTCCGGCTCCAAACGACGTGCATGAAAGAGTTTAGTGTTCGATAACGGTGATTTATCCGATTTGGCGGATTCACACGGCTGCGGTTGGGATTTGTCATCAGGTTTTCGAGTCCCGAAGTCAGGGTCTTACTCTGAGTCATGTCTGCGTTAGTCAGGAAGGAAGGAAGGTACGAGGCAGTCCAGGGACGGATACTTTTTTGGGGGAGGATACATCTAAGAATGTCTGACCAATATCCAAACCTTTACAATATTCCACATTTTTGTGTTGCAGGGACATAAACTTTTAACAATCTTCACTAATTAATGTATTCACTCAGCTTTATTGATTCAAAATCAAGAACAGTGTCAACATTCTGCAGACTTCAATCGTTTGGGGCATCATGACGTCACTTTGACCCCCGGACCCACCAGTGATGAAACCTCCGATTCCACGATCCTGACAACTGTAACCCGTACATAGCCGTACCCGGTACCCCCACACAGCGGCCCGTCTGACCTCAGACGCTGGCTTGCGGGGCGGCCCTACACGACCTCCGGGAGCTGCAGTCTAACCTGCAGACGCTGCTTGCGGGGCCGGCCCTAACAGACCCCTCTGGGAAGCCTGCACAAGGGTCGACCTGCCGACCTGCTGCGGGGCCCGGCCCGGCAACCCCCTGGGAACTCCAGGCTACTGCAGACCTCTGGCGGGGTGCCGGCCCTACAGCCCTGGGAAGCTGCCAGGTCTGACCTGCAGAGCCTGCCGCGGGGGCCCGGCCCGACAGACCCTGGGAAGCTGCAGGTCTGACCTGCAGCCTCTCGGGGCCGGCCCTACAGACCCCTCTGGGAAGCTGCCAGTCGCACACTGCAGACCTGCTGCGGGCCGGCCCTGACAGACCCCCTGGGAAGCTGCCAGGTCTGACCTGCAGACCTGGCGACGGGGCCGGCCCACCAGCTACCCCGGGAAGCTGCAGGTCTGACCTGCAGACCTGCTGCGGAGGCCGGCCCTACAGACCCCCTGGGAACTGCCAGGTCTGAACCTGCAGAACCTGCGCGGGGCCGGCCACTAGAGATCCCCTGGGAAGCTGCCAGGTCTGACCTGCAGACCTGCTGCGGGGCCGGCCCTACAGACCCCCTGGAAGCTGCCAGTCTGACCTGCAGACCTGCAGCGGGGGCCGGCCCGACAGACCCCCTGGAAGCTGCCAGGTCTGACCTGCAGAACCTGTGCGGGCCGGCCCGACAGACCCCCTGGAAGCTGCCAGGCGTCTGACCTGCAGACCTGCCGCTGGGCGGCCGGCCGACAGAACCCCCTGGGAAGCTGCCAGGTCTGAACCTGCAGACCTGCTGCGGGGCCCGCCCGACAGACCCCCTGGGAAGCTGCCAGGTCTGACCTGCAGACCTGCTGCGGGGCCGGCCCGACAGACCCCCTGGAAAGCTGCCAGGCATCTGGCAGCGCCGGGAAACCGCTATTGGGTCGCCGTTCCTGGTGAGTGTCAGTATGAAGGAGATGATGTCAAACATGCCAGCAGGCAGCAACACGCAGCCGGCCGACGGCAGACGCTGCTGTGAGGCAGGAGTGAAGTGAAGTGAAGTGCAGTGAAGGCAGGAGTGAAGTGAAGTGAAGTGCAGTGAAGGCAGGAGTGAAGTGAAGTGAAGTGCAGTGAAGGCAGGAAGTGAAGTGAAGTGAAGCAGTGAAGGCAGAGTAGTGAAGTGAAGGTCAGTGAAGCAGGAGTGAAGTGAAGTGAAAGGCAGTTGAAGCAGAGGCGGCAAAAAAGGCGCAGATTCTGTCAGGTACTGAGCCCGCGGCTACTTCCATCACTCGGTTGGATTAGTCCACCGCTGCTCGTTATTAGTGCTCCGTGCTCGGTTATTTAGTGATCGGTGCTTGGTTATTAGATGTTTGATGCTCGGTTATTAATTTATTGGTTGCTATTAGCGCTGACCATAGGCTTGAATACATTTTTAAACAGTATTGCTTTATGAGTTGATGAAAGGAATCAGCGAAAGACAAAACAAAACGAAAGAAAGTTCGGGGAAGTAGTAAAACTCTCACTATCTTTACTCAAAACACACATCATAACCCTTTCGACCAGCATTCCCTGCAACGTATCCCTCCGCCAGGTTCGCTAGTGTTGCCCGGCGGCGGTTCCCCCTATCTCCGGCCACGTGACAGCCGTTACAAGGTAGTGACGGTGCGGCTGTCGCTGCCGGCAGCCGTGTGACGTCACAGCGGCAGCGCCGGAGGCGGCAGACACGCCTTCAGCTCAACCGCAGCAATAACAAACAGGCCGCCACCACACCCGCACAATTACGCGCCAGGAACGCCACCTTCGCGCCACGCCGGCCACCACGCTGCGCCACAATCGCCGGCACCGGCGGAGTCTTCTGCTCAAAAAGTGACTGAACGTAATTTGCCGCACCAATGATAATTGTTGTCAGATTTAGAGCTCTTCTGACATTAATGTGGTCACATTTCACCTTAACCAAGCAAAAACAACTAACCAAGCATTCAACCAACCAACCGAAGTGACATTTTTCCCCATTTCAGGAAAAAATCCACACATGATTGCCACCGATAAACGTTTCGAAAACAGCAGCGCGATTGCGGAGGTCCGACGGTTCGTCCCTCAGCAGTGTTGATCTTCTCTCGGCCGGCCCATTACCGGTCTAGTCAGCAAGTCGAGCCGGCTGGCCGAGTCGGTCGCTCGCTCGCTCGCTGGTCCGGTCTGCCGCTGGTCCGGTCTGCCGCTGGTCCCGGTCTGTCGCTGGTCCCGGTCTGTCGCTGGTCCGGTCTGTCGCTGGTCCCGTCTGCCGCTGGTCCCGTCTGTCCCTGGTCCCGTCTGTCGCTGGTCCCGTCTGTCGCTGGTCCGGTCTTTCGCTGGTCCGGTCTTTCGCTGGTCCGGTCTGTCGCTGGTCCCGGTCTGCCGCTGGTCCCGGTCTGTCGCTGGTCCGGTCTGTCGCTGGTCCCGGTCTGCCGCTGGTCCCGGTCTGTCGCTGGTCCGGTCTGTCGCTGGTCCCGGTCTGTCGCTGGTCCCGGTCTGCCGCTGTCCCGTCGCGCTGGTCCGGGTCTGCACTGCTGGCCCGTCTGCGCTGGTCCGGGTCTGTCGCTGGTCCGGGTCTGTCGCTGGTCCCGTCTCCGTGCCAGCCGAGCTGGCTGGCAGAGCCGAGTCGCTCGGTCGGCCAGCCGGTCTCGGCTGAGATACGATCAGTGGTCCCGGATCCACCAGACAGTACCGCTGCCGCTGGAGTCAGATCGGCATCTGACTCGTGTCACCAGAGTCACCAGAGTCAGCAGAGAATGGTCCCCCCCCCCAGTCCCCCCCACCCGTTGCCGGTCCGCGGCGGCTGAACCAGTCGAGGTTTTTAGTACGGCAGAGGAGGTAACGGGCGACTAAGTGGAGGCGAGACGCGGGGAATGTCGCTGTATTCTGGTTGGTTGTTAGATTGGGTTGTTGGCTGGTTTGTTCAGTTGGGCTGTTGGCTGTGTTGTTACAAGGTTGGTCGGTGAGGAATGGGTACAACGTTGGGAGTCGGTAGTGAAATTAGCTGTGTTTTAGTCTATGTTCGGTGCTTTCCGAGGTTTGTCGTAAATATAAGAACAGGTTTGTTGTCACAAAAATATGTGACACGAACTCCTTGACATAAACAATGTTATCAGCTCGGGTTTGATGCTATGGATAAGTCCAACAGCCGCTAAACTATGCCAGGCATGTTTGGGTCGGGGTGACATCGGAATTCGGATCCACCGCTTCGTCAGCGGGGCTGGTTGTATGTAAAGTTGCAGCTTTAGTCTCCGGTTTCAAGGCGGCAGCTCTACAATCAGCGCTGAGGCCCTCGGTAGGAAATGTCTTCCGCAAGGAGGACAGAGACGACTGCAAAGACGACTGCATTTAATGAAGGCGTGTAAAAATCGCGACAAACTTATGCCTTGTATATGACACGGCTTGCAAAAAGCACTGGAAATACAAATACCCCAAAACACCTGAAATGTCTTGACTTCTTTGTTTAGCCTACATATGCTATTGTTAATTTCTATTTCAAAGTTGCCAGCTGTGATCTTCATTTTCCCCACCGGACGACCGTGTGGCATTTCGGTGGTAATTATTTACCAGCGGTGCATTGTGATGCTATTTACCGGCGCAGCGCCGGTAAGTCTGCACAGGAAGCAGCGTCTCAACTACCCTGCCGGGACAATTGACGTCAGGACGTCAGATCAGAGGCGCCCTGAACAGTGCAAACGCGAGCGCAAACATCAGCTGACGCCCGCAAACCACCTACGGCCAAATCTCGGCCGATTCCCGGTACTGGGAGCCGGAGCTGGCACGGTTTGGAGCTGGGACGCAGACGGGTTATTATCTCACGGCGGTCACTGTGAGTGGCAGGGAGAGTTTCGCGGTGCGGGAATGCCTGCCGAGGTCGCACGCGTCGGCCGGTTCCCGGTGCGGTTCGCTTGGAATGCAGACGGGAAACAGACTCTACGGTACTGGAACAATAGTGGGTCGACTCTTCAGTATCTAAACCCATGCCAAGTGAGTAGCTAGATTCGATTCAGCTCAACGCGACTCGACCACAACTCAGCTATCTAAGGATCGGAGAAATCTCCCACCCCTACCCCTCCCCTCTCCTGTCCGCCGCGGCGGCCGCCGCCGGCGCGGAGACACACCTCAACATCACCATACCGGGCGAGAAGCCGGCCGCTGATTGGTCCAACCAACAGGTGGGTTAATTAGCGGCGGCCAATCAGCGGCGAGACGGCGGCCACCTGTCGGCCGGTCCGCCCCGCCCCGCCGCGACCGCAGGCACGGGCAGCACGGACAGCGGGCAGCAACATGGCGCCTCTCTCCGACACCACGCGAGCCGCGCGCTGGGGAGAGAGCGGACTCCGTGTTGATGAGATCGCAGGCAGGCGCCGAGTGCTAGGCGATGGACTTGTACGGGCATTTAGGGAAGATGGAGAGTTACCATTGCTGATGAGGTGCTGCACAATGACTTTCGGTGTTAAATTGGTGACACCGATATGCCAACTGTAATTAAGAAGGATATATTGTATTTAAAACGAATCGCAGAAAGCTGTCTCATTGTAAAAGCAATATTACCACAGAACTTGTTTAGGAGTTCGCAGAGCGCAAAGAACCTCGATCTCATCATCACTCCATTCCATGCACATGAGAGTTGTTCGCCTCTTTCTCCCTCAGATAGCCTCGTATTCACGTCACATCTCCACTCACCGCCCGACCTTCACCGCTACCGTCCTCATCACGTGACCTCATCACGTGACCCCTGGAATGGCGCCGCGTTCGTCACAAGGCCGGTCACGTGACCGGTGGCCGGCGATGGTGACAATTGCGGCGCGCTGTGACGGCCCGGCTGCTGATGACGGGGCGATAGTGGCGCGGTCGGCCGGGCGAGAGGTGGCTCTTTACATACTGCACGAGCCGGCCGCGTGCCAGACAGGCAGACAGGCAGACAGGCAGACAGGCAGACAGGCAGACAGGCAGACAGGCAGACAGGCAGTACAGGCAGAACAGGCAGAAGGCAGCAGCAGACAGGCACAGGTCAGACAGGCAAGACAGGCAGAAGGCAGACGGCAGACGGAGACAGGCAGACAAGGAAGAGCAGGCAGAAGGCTATACAAGGCAGACACAGCAGACGGCAGAAGGAGACAGGCAGAACAGCAGACAGGCAGACAGGCAACAGGCAACAGCAGAACAGCAGATCGGCAGAAGGAGACAGGCAGACAGGCAGACAGGCAGACGGCAGAAGGCAGACAGGCAGACAGGCAGACAGGCAGACAGGCAGACAGGCAGACAGGCAGACAGGCAGACAGGCAGACAGGCAGACTTTAAGGCTGGTAAGTCTCATAGACTGGCACACCAGAAAATGATTTACTTTGCCAGGACGAGTTATGAAACAAGTGAATGTCCTTATTTTTTTTTCTCATTTTTTTTTAACACAAATTTGTATCATACGGAACATTATTTCACGGTTGGATGTGTATAAATACACGTACGATCTATCATTGCTTTTCTTCCAATGAACTATCTCCGTTCTTTCGTCATCTCCCGTCAAGTAAACAGCTGCTGAAACGTGTAGTGTCATTTCATGACGGCTTCAAAAATAGCAAAGTATGAGAAATTGAAGTACTGCCGGACAAAATCACTGAACAAAACTGTCCAGTCGCGTCCTGTCTTATAAGCCACTCCACCATTCTTCACCATAGCCTTCACCAAATCCTTCACCACATCCTTCACCACATCCTTCACCACATTCATCACCACATCCTTCACCACATCCTTCACCACATCCTTCACCACATCCTTCACCACATCCTTCACCACATCCTTCACCACGTAACACCACAAAGCGCAGTTCCTACCAAAAGGTTGGCCGCAGACGGAGATGCATATCGAAAAGCCACCTGCTGCAATTTTGTGACAATGCCGTTAGATTTATCCGTTTGACGAATGGGACTGCCCTGGTGGCGCTACGAAGAATCAGCTTTCAGACTCTGGCGGCGGCACGATCTGGTGACTTAACCCGTCATCTCAGTTCACATTTCACCCGACATCACCTGCCTTCTGTCACCTGTCATCGGTGACATGTCACCGCTCCGCCATCGTGAGTCGAACGGGTACCGTTCGTGACGGCAGGTTCCGTTTATAGATTCGGTGTCGTCAGCGCTGGGGGCGGGGCTGAATTTCGCTAGAATATCGCTATAAAAACACGCACCGGACGATCGGGCGATGATACGTGGACGCCCGGTGTGGCCAGAGAAATAATCACTGCCACTGAGATATTGCCCGGGAAGTCTGCAGAGAAAACAACGCACGTGACGCAGCGCCAAGAAATATCGGCAATGTCACTAGAGATTGACACGATATTTCCTCTTTGGCAGTGGCCCCACGTGTCAGGGTGCGCAGTGCACCTTTGTATCAATGATGACATAGACACATATTTTTATAGCTCCAGCTGTGTAACGTTGAAAGCAAAGGGTCATCTTGCTATTTATTGTCCCAGCCTCTTGAGCTCACATTGATATGAGGTGCAAACCATCCGTCCAGCCCTCGAGACACCGAACATGCAGTAGGAGCAGCTGCAGAGGAGGAGGAGGAGACAGCTGGGACATGTTTCTGACAAAGCGACGCTTCTCGGGCGGCCATGTCGTCGCTATCTACACAAACAAGCAGTCAGCAGCTCCACCCGGGCCCCGGCCACCTGGCCTGTCTCCTATACATCACACGCAGGTGCTACGCTGTGCACAATCCCCACACACATCCGCGTACACCATCTCCGTTATGATACAGGCCCGCGACGCCCACCCGTACCCGCTAATGACGTAACCGCGACAGATGAGAGCTGCCATATTTGTGAGCT
>VOPJ01014092.1:0-56893 GCA_014673585.1 Semibalanus balanoides
TGCGCCCTGCGCGGCGGCTTTGGGGGAGAGGGACGGCCGCCCCCCACCGCTTCTGTATCCGCCCCTGATTGTGGAGTGAAGTCCCCTTTGTATTTAATCTTTATCTATGTTCTTTAAGCCCTTCCAGTCTGACCAGGGACCCCTATTATCTACCAAGAAGCCCCTATTGTGAGTCAAGGGGCCCGTTCGGCCTGTTCACAGGTCCTTCGGACCTGGCCAGGACCCCTTTTGGTGTATGACCTTAGTTTGCTTACGCAATGGATGCCGCGGCGGCCTTGTGTTCTGCCAAAGTTGGAGCGTGTTTTGAAGTTGTCAGCAGATGGATTTTGTTGCGGTATCAAGTTAGATTTACGAGATGGCTTTTACCATATCCCCTTGGCTGCGAGCACATGTCCAAAGTTTGGTGTATTGTACGATAGTAAAACATATATATTTACAAGGCTACCGATGGGTCTAGTGACAGCACCATCAGAAATGCAACACTTTTCATGCGCTACTGTTCAGACTGTTGAGGGTTAATTTCCAGGTGTTAAAGGTATGGCGTATTTGGATGATTTTTTTTTTGTCGCGCGCCACCCTGAACATCTGTCTGGAATCGTATAATTTTTTAATGAGTCGGGCCTCTGTATTAATTTTGATAAGTCGGTAATTGTTCCGTCACCAGAATTGCTATATCTCGGTGTTAATCTAAACTTGCCGAGCTGTTTAGTGAATGTGAAACGTGAAACGGTGGAACCCCTGCGTGACGCAGTGTTGCAGTGCAACTCGCGTGGTCGTTGTTGTCTTCGGCAGCGGCTCGCTAGGTACCAAGTGAATTTTGTTCGCCGTTCCTTTAAGTTGCCACTCGAATCTATGGCCGGTGGTACGGACTCTTGCCGTGTAGTAAGAGTACCCCGTTCATTCGTTGAAGATGTCCGTGTGGTCGTTCGAGCGACAGTTTGCCAGTGGGAAGTGACCTGCACGACGGGCACGTTTTTGTCGATGCAAACGCCAAGTCAAGATTGGTAGTGTATTACCGGACTCTCCCCGCCGTTCCGCACTACCGCATGAAGCTGCCGATTTATGAGTCTGAGTATCTGCACTCTAACGGCGCGATGTTTTATTGGAGCGAGAGCCGCCTCACTCTGTTTTGACAATGCCGGTGTTTACTTTAATTTCAAAAAGGGCTGTCCTCGCCCCTGGCAGAGTATGTTCATATTTTCATACCACCGCGCTTGTTTCTATTTTATAATAAACCATCCTACATAGTAACCCTAGCCGATGCGCTTCCCTCTTGCTTCCCCGCTCTGTGCAGCGGCTCATCACGGTATGGGTTGATTCGGACCAATCTCAGCGTCCAGAATTGATCAGCGCGAAATCGGGCGTGCCTTTGTCGGGCCCATTTATGTATTGTGTGTCAGTCGCGTCCCTGCCGCCAATACACGCTGACGGCCGCACCCACGGTCGGCAGCAAACTAAAAAAAAAACACACACACACAGACGACACGGAGACTGCACTTCGCCTTTCCGACCGGTGCGGCGCAGTGACCCTTTCGGTCTAACCAGAGACCTCTCTGACTTGCCCAGGAGCCCCTCGGATCTGCCCAGCGACTGTTCTGGTCGGGCTGCGCTGGCTGTTCTGTCGCCCTGCCGACATGCTCAAGTTGCCCTCTTACCTGCCATGGGGTGCCTCTGTGCTGGCTATAGGCCATTCAGCATGTTCAGGGGCCCTTCGTACCCGACCAGGGACCCCTTCGGTCTGATTAGAGTGCCCTGCCATCTGCAAAGGGGCCCTTTTCACTTCCAAGAGGCCCTCTGGTCTGTCCAAGGTCCTCTGGTGTGTCCAGGGGCCCTCCAGCCTGCTCAGGGGCCCTTACCACCTGACAAGGACCTGCGCTGGCTCCTTTGTTGCCCTGCCGACATGCTCAGGGGCCTCTCCGATCTTCCCAGGGGCCATTCTCTGCTGGATAGGGGCCAATTCAACGTGTTCAGGGGTCCTCTGACCCGCTGACAAGGCTCTATTGAACATCCCAGAGGACTTTTGTTCTTTTAGAGACGGCCCTGGTAGACCTAAAGGGATTCTAAGATGCTCAAAACTCTACTAAGATCATGCTTCGCGTGGTCTTCCGACTGTTAACAGGGGGGTCGCCTCCCCCTGTATGGTCACATAGGTATCGCACCCTGCACTGCCGAGGGAAAACTGTCCTTAGGTATTTCCGTGCATCACATTCACGTTTTGCGATTTATTTGACGTTTATTTCACCGAAGAGCACATAAAGCTTGAAGGAAAGTACCTCTCTCTTGGAATCTGCCTGTGACCACACCTGCTTGATAACCAAGAGTTTAGTTGCGACGTGGCCTGATAGGTGGCGCGGTGGTCACCGTAAGGTACGCCAGTAGCACGTCCTTCAGTGACACCGGCGCAGTGAGAGCGAGAAGTGTCTCCCGATTCAGTGACTAAGCGCTGCAATCATGGTGCTGATTGCCAGCATAATCACCCTGATGGCAGTGAGCTCAGCAGGTAAATACCTACTATAACTAAGATAATGTCTTAAAATGTTAGGCATAATCAAGACTCCATTAAGCCGAACTGCAGCTGCTAATGTTATCATTAGCTATTTTGACGTTTTCATTAATGCCATTTTGTTTGCTATTTGGGTGATCTGAAAACACAACAGTGCTAGGTAGAGCGTGATATGTATAATACTGTAACAGGTCTCATACGGAGAAACCCGAGGCAAANTAAGTCCACGCGTCAACACGCTACGGACCCGCGGGTGGTCCCCGTACACGGCCGGGTTCACATGAACCCGCATCGGCGGCCTCACCCGCGCACTGGTGTCGATCGGCAAACAACGCTTACCGATGAACGCGAGCGGCGACTCGCCACACGATACCTCACTCGACGCCAGCCCGCCGGCCGGCGGCGGCTCAGCGGCAGCCGGAACACCAGTCCCGGTGAGCAGCTCCAACAGAACCACAGGCGGCGCGCGGGTCGCCGGCCACAGAAGCCGGCACCCACCGACGGTCCCACCGACTGCGCGGCCGGCCGCCGCTCCTACCTCCGAAGATCCTCGTCGGGAACGCCGCCAAAAACGACGTCCCGGCAGCAGAAGTCGCCGCCACCGACGCCGCACCGAACACGGTCACGGCGCCGCGCCCCGGTACGACGTCCGAAGCACCTCCCACGGACGAGAGCAGAGCCGGGGATGCTGCGGGCGGCAGGGGGCCGGGGTGGGGCTCCGAGACCGTTGCCCACCACGCCGCCCGCAGTGCCGTCTTAATGCGGACCGCGCGGCGCGGCCGCGCCCGCCGAGCGCCCCGGGGCCCGCAGGCCGGACGGTCGGGAGGGCCGCCGCCGCCACTCAGCGGCAGGCGCAGCCGCTGGGCGTGGCCCGGGGGCCGGCCGCGGGACGTGCTGAGCTCAGGTGAATTCCCAGCCGATCCATTTGTGGCGTACACGGGCGTCGCCGATGCGCCGCGACCAATGAACCCTCGTGCGCTCACGATGAGAAACAGGCCGACCCCGCCCCCTCCCAAAGTTTTCCAAAGCTGGTGCTGCCGGGGGCGGGCCGCGCCCCTCTCCGATGAATCAGCAGGCCTTGCACCTCCTCCTTTCCTAGTGCAAAGTTGGCAGAAATGCCGTCAATCTGCTTCGAGATCATCCAGCCAGAGCCCGCCTCTGTCCCTCGTCCGGTCCCAGACGGTTATGTCGACCACACGACGTACCTCTTCTTTACTGGCGGCTGCTGTAGCACGCTGATTGCCAGACCCTGCCTCAGTGAGGTGGGCGAGAACGACGGCCTCGATGAATGCTCTCCAGGTCCTCGTGCTCTGCCGCCCAGCGCCGCGCCCGAACGCAGGCGCCTCGTCGGTGAATGCCCCATGCTGGGATACACGCTGCGGTAATCCTCTACGGAGTCCGGCGGCCACCCTCCTGCACTTCACCGGCGACTCGTTTTGTAGTTTGCTGCGGACCGCGGGTGCGGCCGTCAGGGTGTATTGGCGGCAGAGACGCGACGCAGTAAAGGAAGAGGTCGTCGTGGTCGACACACCGTCTGGACCGACGATGGGACAGAGGCCGGGCTCCCTGGCTGGATGATCTCCGAGAGCAAATGAGCCGGCATCTGCTCAACTTGGCAACTAGGAGAAGGAGGAAGGTTGCGAGGCCTGCCTGTATCATCGGAGAGGGGGCGGGCCCCGCCCCCCGGAGCACCAGCTTTCGGTAAACTGGGGCGGGTTCGCACTGTTTCTCATCGTGGCGCACGAGGGCTGGTCGGCGGCGATCGGCGACGCCCGTGTCGCCGACATGGATCGGCTGGGAATTCACAACATATATATTTACAAGGCTACCGATGGGTCTAGCGACAGCACCATCAGAAATGCAACACTTTTCATGCGCTACGTTAAGATTGTTGAGGTAAAATTTCCAGGTGTTAAGGTATGGCGTATTTGATGATTTAATTTTTGCCAGCGCGCCGCCCCTGAAACATCTGTCTGGAATCGTATAATTTTCTTAATGAGCTCGGAGGCCTCTGTATTAATAAATTTGATAGTCGGTTACTGTTCCTGTCATCAGAATTTGCTATATCTCGGTGTCATTTAACGTCACGTGTGAGTGCGTGTGAAACCTGGAAACGGTGAACCCCTGCGTGACCAAGTGTTGCAAGTGCAACTCGCAGTGGTCCGTTTGTTGTCTCGGCAGCGGCTCCTGGCTACGTGAATTTTGTTCGGCCGTTCCTTAAGTTGCCACTCGAAGTGGTATCGGCGGTGGTGGACGGAGACTCTGATGCGTGTAGTAGAGCAGCCCCGTTCATTCGTGAAGATGTCGTGTGGTCGTTTGACGACATTTCATGTGGAAAGACCTGCACGACAGGCACGTGTTTGTAGATGCAACACCAAATCAGATTGGTATTGTAGTACCGGGCCCCGGTGTCTGTGCCACTACCGCAGGAGCTGCCGATTTATGAGTCTGAGTATCTGGCAGCTCTAACGGCGATAGTTTGTATGGACCGAGAAGCCACTCATCTGTTTTGGTGACAATGCCGGGCATACTTATTTTCAAAAAGGGCGCTGCCCCGCCCCTGGCTAGAGGTAATGTGCCAATATTTCAGTTTTCTTCAGCGCTTTTTCTATTAGTTATATAACTCCTACATGAACCCCTGCCGAATGCTCCCTCAGCGCTCCCCGCTGCTGTGAGGCAGGGTATGGCACGGGATTGTGTTAGTTCTGCACCAATCAGCGGTCCAGGATAATCGGCGCGGGAAATCGGGCGTGCCTTTGTCGGGCCCAATTATGTATTGTGTATCAGTCGCGTCTCTGCCGCCAATACACCCTGACGGCCGCACTCGCGGTCCGCAGCAAAAAAAATTGTGTTGTGTAATAAGTTGTCTGTAAAGGTCATCCGAGCAGTATTATTTCGAGAGTATGATTTAACTTTTGGTCGAAAGGCGTAATGCCGCTATGGTTATACATGGTCTGATCAAGAAATACGTTTCCGGTGTTGAAGTCGCCAATATCAGGATAGCAGTGGGCGAGTTTGTCTGCGCAAGAGAGATACTTTCTGAAAATCAGTCAATAAAGGACTGCAATCTATTACACCTTTTTGCACTCGCATTTTGACCATTCAGCATAAGTGTTTGAACGGCAATTTCAACAATCATCATTCGACAAAACAGATCAGTCTGGCGCCCGGATTTAACAGATGAGCAAAACTTTTTGAACACTAGTCACTAAAATTCTGCAAAGCTTTTTGATAATACACATGAATTCGACTATGATAAAAAAAATCGTCACTTCGCTACTATATAGATCTTGTGCGTTGACGGAAGTAGATGGGCGATCAAAATAACTGCTCGTCGGTCTGCATAAATTAATTTCACTGCTGTAGTATTTACTGGTAAAAAGTGGACTGTATTTTTGATGCCGGGCTGCTCTGCGGTGAAACACGATGGTTGCTAAACCATTCGTAACTTGTCTGCTACTCGATAGAACGATTTGAGGTCATCTTCACGTTGAACTGTATTTGTTGAGCAAGCGGATGGGCGAGTGATGCTTTACATAACGTTGAAACTAATCGAGCCTATCGAAACAAAGTATAATACGGACAAAATAATAGGTCTACCAGCGCGACTTTATGATTAAACGAAAACTAACGCAACTAGATAGTTTTCGTGGCTTAGGCTTAATTTAGAGGGGACACCAGGGTGCAGTGATGTGGCCGAATAAACCACATCACCTGGTGTGACGCCAGGGTGCAGCGGGACGGTGGGCTATACCCGATCCTCGTCTGGCGTTGGATTCGGCAGTTGAGTCTAGTGGCATAAAGTCGGTCGAAATAGACCGTACTTACACTGTAGACAAAGCTGTCTCAAGCCAGTCCTAGGACCCACTGCCCTCCGTTCGCCGGCCGGAGCGCGAGGTCGGCTCGCGTCAGTGTCCCGGGGCGATCAGGCGGTCAGGCGCGCGGCACACTCCAGTGGTTCACGTATGCGTGCCCCAACGTCCCTACCCGGCGCGAGCGAGCACCGGTCGACCCAGTCAGTCGCGTTTCACGTACCGGTGCACCCATCGTGCGGTGCCGGCACGGCAGCTGTCACTGGGCGGGCGCAAATCTTAACAACTGCGATTCATTTCAGCCAATGCCGATTTGTTTCGGAGATTATTGAAAGTTCTGCTCAATGACGATTTGTAATGGAATGCCGACTAATTGTTATGGCGAATAGTGTCGGAGACCAGTCTCCCCGGAGGCGTGGGTTCGTATCCCACCGCTGTCACCAAATGTCGGAGAGCATTTCAGGCTCACCCGGCGTGGCACCTCTGGACACACGGTAGAGACGATGTAAGAAGAGTGTATTTGAACATCAGAAGACCGCGAGTTATATAGTTAGGATTTGGGTCGCAGGACCGGTTACTCGAGCCAACACCTGACGCCGCTCGCACATAACCAGGCCGCAGGCTGCACAGCGGTTGCGCAATGTAGGCCACGCGTGCAGTCCAGTATGGCTGGCTGCGAAGACGGCACGTGGGCTGGAGAAATATGCCGGCGACCCTTTCCATGCCACAATAGTGAATGTTTTTGGTGAAACGGCAAGAAGTGATGCCCTCTGTATGCAGAGTATTTATAATAGTTTTTTTTCCATTGGTAAAATGCAATTGCAAAAAGCTGCAGTAGTTAACTTAGGTAGAAGGTAGATGCAACAAAAAAAGTAAAGTGAAATTTTGAATTTTTGACTTTTGCCCATATCCACTCCTCGTTCTCTAAATCGAACTCGTTTTATCTTCTAATCGGCAGTGAAACGTTAGTACATAAAAGCAACTTCGTCTCCATTTATCCGTCCTCTATCCCGAGTAAAAGGCGCGTGAGAGCCATCTAATCTATATAAGGTGGGCGAAATCGTGTCGTCAAGTTTTGTTTCTGTTAGTGCACACATTTGTGTATCGTTTGTCTCAATAAATTGGAGCAGCTTGTCGATTATATTCCCCACAGTAATGCTGTTGTTGTTATTGTGAGCAGCGTTGAGGTGTTGCGTTGGTGTCGGGCCAGGATTGGTTTCAACTCCACTAATTTAATTTATAAATGTAGTCCGAATGCTTTGTATGGATGGACTTCCGAGGTCAGGACCCACGCTAAGCAGAGCTTGTTGCACAGGCCCTGACCCCATCACCCGATCGCACGATTCCTGTTGGTCGGCAGAATTTAGACGAAAGTTTTACGTGTCTGACATACCTGGACACGGTCCGCCTCGCTCACTTACGTCACCTTGACCTGACCTTGAGTGCGACCGCTGCCACCGGCCGCAGGCCATCCCAGTCAGGAGTAGAGTTCTACATGGGGCGGATAGCCGCACGGATAGCCGCACCTTATGGCTAATGGGGCGGAGTGGACAGAATAATCTACAGAACGCGGCCAGTGGTGCGGCTGATGGCTGTAGTCCAGATGAGTTTTTTAAATNGAAAAAAATATGAATTATCACCAAATAATTGACATTTTAATTTGCTTTTTCCGCGTAATTATAGTTTTCTTTGACTTACTAGTAATATGATACTTAATTTCTTGCTTCTCTTCATCATTTCTGAACTTTTTCTCGTTTTTTTCAAGGTGAACTATTCCCTTTAAGGAACGGCCGAACAAAATTCACGTAACCAGCGAGCCGCTGCCGAGACAACAACGACCACTGCAAGTTGCACTGCAACACTGCGTCACGCAGGGGTTCCACCGTTTCACGTTTCACACGCACTACAACAGCTCGCCAAGTTTAAATGAACCACCGAGATTATAGAAATTCTGATGACGGAAACAGTAACCCGAACTTAATCAAAATAATACAGAGGCCCGACTCAATTAAAGAAATTATACGATTCCGGAACAGATTTTCAGGGTGGCCGCGCAAACAAAAAAATAAAATCATCCAATACGCCTACCTTTAACACCTGGAAATTTACCCTCAAACAATCTTAACAGTAGCGGCATGAAAAGTGTTGATTTCTGATTGGTGCTGTCGCTAGACCCATCGGTAGCCTTGTAAATATATATGTTTTACTATCGTACAATACACCAAACTTCCGAGATGTGCTTGGAGCCAAGGGGATATGGTAAAAGCCATCTCGTAAATCTAACTTTATACCGCAACAAAATCCATCTGCAGGGGGGGGGGGGGGGGGGGGGGGGGGGAGGGGGGGGGGGGGGGGGGGAGAGAGGGGGGGGGGGGGGGGGGGGGGGGAGGAGGGGGGGGGGGGGGGGAGGGGGGGGTGACAACTCAAAACACGCTCCAACTTTGGCAGAACACAAGGCCGCCGCGGCATCCATTGCGTAATGCGTAAGCAAACTAAGGTCATAGACCAAACGCGCGACCGTCGGAGACTTTGCTACAGCAAACAGGCGGTAGCAGTATGTTCCGGCTCCTCACTTGCCGTTCCCTTTTACTACTCACCGCATCAGTCACAATTTGAAGCGCGGCGTGGCACCACACGCGCGCGCCAGCGCTCCGGCAGCGCAGGTTTTTCTTTAGTCCCCGCGTCAACACGCTACGGACCCGCGGTGGTCCCCGTACACGGCCGGGTTCGCATGAACCCACCGGCGGCCTCACTCCGCCACTGCTGTCCATCGCAACGACGCGTACGATAGCGCGAAGCGGCCGACTCGCCACATGACACATCACACGACGCCAGCCCGCCAGCCGGCGGCGGCTCAGCGGCAGCCGGAACACCAGCCCCGGAGAGCAGCTCCAGCAGAACCCGACAGGCGGCGCGAGGGTCGCCGGCCACAGGAAGCGGCCGTCCACCGACGCCCACCGCCGGCGCGGCCGGCCGCCGCTCCTCCTCCGATACCCTCGTCGGGGACGCCGCCCAAAAACGAGTCCGCGGCAGCAGAAGTCGCCACACCGACGCCGCCACCCGAACACGGTGCGCGCCGCGCCCCGGTACGATGTCCGAAGCCGGCCTCCCCACGGAAACGAGAGCAGAGCCGGTGATGCTGCGGGAGGCAGGGGGCCGGGGTGGGGCTCCGAGAACGTTGCCCCCACGCCGCCCGCAGTGCGTCTTAATGCGGACCGCGCGCGCGAGCCAGCGCCCGCCGACGCCGGGCCCGCAGGCCGGACGGCCGGGAGGGCCGCCGCCGCCACTCAGCGGCAGGCGCAGCAAAGTAATCTTGGGCGCAGCCGCTGGGCGCGGCCCGGGGGCCGGCCGCGGGACGGCTGAGCTCAGGTGAATTCCCAGCGATCCATGTCGGCGACACGGGCCGTCGCAGAACGCCGCCGACCAGCCCTCGTGCGCCACGATGAGAAACAGGCAACCCGCCCCAGTACCAAAAGCTGGTGCTAGGGCGGGCCCGCCCCCTCTCGCGATGATCAGCAGGCCTCGCACCTCCTCCTTCTCCCGATGCCAAAGTTGGCAGATGCCGTCATCTGCTCTCGGAGATCGTCCAGCCAGAGCCGCCTTTGTCCTATCGTCGGTCCAGACGGTGTGTCGACCACGACGACCTCTTCCTTTACTGCGGCTGCTGTAGCCGCTGATGCCAGACCTGCCCAGTGAGGCGGCGACGACGGCCTCGATGATGCTTCCTCCAGGTCCTCGGTCTCTGCCCTTGCCCAGCGCCGCGCCCAGAACGCAGCGCCTCGTCGGTGATGCCATGCTGGGATACACGCTGCCGGTAATCCTCTACGGAGTCCGGCGGCCACCTTCCTGCACTTCACCGGCGACTCGTCCTGTAGTTTGCTGCGGACCGCGGGTGCGGCCGTCAGCGTGTATTGGCGGCAGAGACGCGACTCCGACAGGGAGTGTATTGGCGGCAGAGACATATGCCCCACTTCTTAGCCTGGGGGTCCAACAATAAAACCTCGCCTCCTCAGTTTTGAGCCATTTTACTCTTTTCGATCACTGATATTTGTTCGAGATTAACCCTCGCCCTACGGGATCGTTTTTCACCTTCGCCCTACGGACAGCCACCCTGCTAACTTCCAAACCAAGCAACATAGAGCTACACGAAAAAAAAAACAGCATGTTGCCTGTCATGTGAGAAATCTGATGTTATATCATTTTTTATACTGGTCAACAGGTGACCTTCCAGGTCAAGTAAAAGACATAAGATCGACCACGTCCAGAAATAGCAATTTTGCTCAGACAGTCATAATTATTAAAGTTATGAAAATACAATGATTTGGTTAGCGTAAGGTTGTTGGTGGTTAAATTAGCTATCTGACCATATATAAATTTTTAGCTCTGGGTTGGTCAATATACTCTTAGGTCACGGAAGTCGTCGCCATAGAGGATTATTGCTATGGACGATTAGGATTAGCAAACTCGACTCGATCACGTCCAGAATAGCGATCAGAAAACCACAAAATAAGAAAATGAGAAATTCAAATAAAAAGGCATGTTCCTAGACAAGTTTTTCTAAAAAAAAAATGTATAAATATTTGTTTGTATCTGGCCAAATAAAAAATGGCATTAGTCTTTTCACTACTCAGTCAAAAATAGAGATATTGTTTTTAAATTTTGTTTGGGTATTGTTAATAATCAGTTCTCAGTTCTCTCATATATATTCCGTTTTTTTTAAACAGCATTGAAAATTTCGATTTTGTAGTGATAAAAAACAGTTTTGACTCTTGGGGGTCAAAAACACATAATTTTGATTTCCGAGATTACCATGTTAAAGAAAATATCATCTTATGTTATTTCTGTTTTCCATTTGCTATTTGTACTGCAAAACTCTATTTTCCATGATTTTGTCAAATATTTATATTTTTACAAACATGACGTCACTAAAGCATAATTATCTCCAAAACTACTTGACCAGTGTCAATGAATTTTAGACAGCATACGCATAATGGTTGTCAAATCAGCTACAAAAATTTCAGAAAGATGTACTTTATGTGTAAAAAGTTATTCAATACAAACCTCAGGGGGGCCTGTCAGCCCCCCGTAGGGCGAGGGTTAATATTTTAAAGTTGAGAGAATAACGATTTATTAATAACCCCACAATGTCATAACTCATAAGCATACATAAGAACCGGGGGTGGGGTGGGGAGGCCAGGGCCTCGCGTTTTAGGTCGAGGGAGCTAACAATGTTAACTGCACCCTCACTTTTGAGCGGTTGCTCCCTCTTACATCGCTGATGTTGATTCGGTATGTGTGCCATTGCCATGATTAGTTATGATTACACCTAAATTCCAACCGTCAATATCAAAGATGATAGAAGTATAAACTAGCAATTGGAGCCAGGGAACGAAGCCTCCGTTTTTTAGACAGGGGCCAACGACAATAACTATAATACAATAACAATAACAATAACTGCTCCCCTATTTCTGGTTCAACATCCGTCCGCCAGAGTGAAGTCCCCACTCTGCCGCGTAGCTCAATCGGGAGAGCGCTAGAATATATATCTGCCCCCCCCCCTTCCGTCAACGTGGGCTCAAGTCGCTTAGGCGCTCAATATTTAGGTCCTGATAGGGATGGCCTGTGGCAGATGGCAGCGGCCGCATTCTAGGTCAGGCGATGTCAGTGTGCTATTCGGAAATGTTGAATACAAAATCCAGACTATCATTCTTTAAAAAGTCCGTCAGTCAAAAAATATAGATTTTGCTTTGATTTTGGTTTAGTTATTGTCCATACTTTGTGCTATGATATATGTATTTCAGTTGCGTAATATATTTGAAAGTATATATTTTGTGATTTTTTATTTCCACATTTTTTTACATATTTAAAAAGCGGAATATTTAATGGAGAACCAAGTATAATGGACGATGCCAAAATATAATAACATAGCAATATTATATTTTTGACTTACGTATAGCTCCCTAATGTTTTGTTTAACTGATAAGTTAATTATTTCCCGACAACACGATTTTTTCTCCCGAAAGAGTGCATTTTTAAGCTTGAATACCAGCATAAGGTGACCGGTCCAAATCCACGGCGAAAAAAATTGTGTGCCTTTTTGCCACAGAAAGATGTCCCCACGGAGGTCGGAGAGAGTCTGGATCCGCCAGTGGCTGCCCCCCCCCACATTTCGAAACGTTCCTACGCCTATGCGGCGTACTCTACTGGCGGAGAAAGATGCTCGCTTCGTGTGCACCTCCCGTCACTTCTTCTCAATTGTATCGTTCAGTTTCTTCAACAAATCGATATAGTAGGTCAGTTCCTTCACCAAATCAACATAGAAGAACTGCGATAGCTGTTACTTTTTTCCAGGAAGCCCAGTAAGATTAGTCATTCAGCATCCGAAACGATTGTGGTTGTTGCCTTGCCAGAAAACTTACACGGACCTCACTGTTCTTGGAGGTGGAAAATATGAATGATTCCACTGTTTGAGCTGTTCTTTTGTCTCTTGTTGAAGGTGATGGACCCATTTTAATTCACGGTCACAATTCTTTGCCATAATGTTGATTGCGGAGCTGTTAACCAGAAAATATAAGCACAGACCGTATATCACGGATGGATCTAATGTGCGAAATTTGCTTAAACATTTTGAAATGTTTCGAGAAGTTTCGACGATCCATTCCTTAACCACGCAACTTTTACATGCGATTTTTGTCTTGAAATACCCCTCAGAATTTTGTAATATGTTGGTAGAAATATAATATGCTAACAAAATGGTGGTAATTAGCAATATAATTATTTATATGTTAGTTGTGATGCCAGATCTCCACCGACTGAATCTTTTAAAATAATTCAGAATGTTTCAGAAATATTATGTAAAGTGACACGCTATTGGTTGCTTCACGGACTCCCCCTCAGTTGACGCATAATGGACTCTCCCAATGCAATGGACTAGCAAATTGATTCTAGCACATCATTGCACAAGCCGCAATACTCAGACCGACCTTTGATCCATGACGCTGCCAGATTTAGTAACTACATATAGTATGACGGTATGCTAAACTGAACGAATGCACTCTTGACGCATATGATCTTTAAAAGCGGTCAATTTTGTATCATAAGCTTGTAATGAGCTGATGACTATTAAAGGGAATAGTTCACCTTAACATAGGGTTTGAGTTGAGATAGCCAAGTTGTGGCGCATGCTCGAAAATGACTTGTGACGCTTTCACATTTTCCAAGAAACCTCTTAGATTATTTAATATTCAGTTCCTAAAAGTCGGGACCGGGTATACCGGTAACTCAATCGCTTGATTGGCTGATTTTTGGCTGGAGCTGACGTATGATTATGACGCACAGATGACGAGACTTGGAAGTGTAAGTGCTGGACAAAACCATATGTTTCAGAACCTCATTCCTTTTTATTGCAAAATGAACTTTGGTCAGGTAATGTTATGCATTAGTGATTTTGATGTTTAAATCTGCTATAAAACATTTTTCTAAACAACGTTCTGAGCGTATGCGTAGCGTTAGCGGCTGTCGACTCACCGAAAAACCCCCCAAACCCCCTCCCGGCTGGGGTCCCTCCCCCCCCCGGGCTGTCCGCTCACCCGACCCCAAACCTCGTACAAGTACGGCGCGTGCGCTGCTTGATTGGCCCGCCCGCGGCGCAAGCCGCCCCACTGAGTGATAGGCAGCGACCGGCGAGACCGGTACGCCAGTGACGTGTAGACCGTGCCGGCGTGCATGACCTTGTGACACCATTAATCCAGACGGACGCCCCAGGAGCACGGACAGTGAGCGACGTGTGGCGCGACAAACACTTTCATAGTGAAATATAATATTTGACGAATACCTACTTAAAGCCAACGTACGGTGATGGTTTTCAAAGCGTTGTATGTTCCGGCTCTTCAACAAGTACTTGGGCAAGTACCACCATGTATACGGACTACGATCCCTCACTTAAATCGATGACGTGAGCTGGGCTTCTCAGGCCAGCTGATTTCCGCATAACTTTGAGGAAAAAAATATGAATTTATCACCAAATATTGACATTTTAATTTTGCTTTTTCAGCGTAAATATAGGTTTCTTGAACTTACTAGTGAAATATGGTGCTTAATTTCTTGCTTCTTCTTATCATTTCTGAGCCTTTTCTCGTTTTTTTTTTTCAAGGTGAATCTACTCCCTTTAATGTTTGCATAACTATTGAAATAGTGATAATATCGTTTTTCTCTCGGAATATATCAAATATACTAAAACTTGCATGACAAAACATTTTATGAACATTCGTTTATTTTTGTACCAGGTATTGAGACTCAAAAAGTTTGGGGGGGAGGGTGTTGCCCCCCCCCCCACTAAAAAAGATGGGGGTCAGTTGGCCCCCTGCCCCCGGCTCCTACGTCTATTGTGCCCTAACAATGCTTACTTGATCTCCTATGCGCAATTATAGCGGGAGAGTGTCGCACCAGTGAACAATGAACATGGTGCCTACAGTGAACAGGTGGAGGCACCTGTTCACATGTAGGCACCATGTTCACTAGTGGCAGTGGACACTCTTCTTCCTATATGCACATAGGCTGATCCAGGTCTGTCCCAGGCCATAAAGGGTGATCCAGTCCTGTCTATTTCAGTAATGTGATATTTTCATCAATGTCGGTGGTAGTAGCTGGCACTAAGCGATGACGTTTAAAGTTGCTAACAACAATGGCTGCATTCATTTTATTCTGTCAGGACACGTACAGTTAATTGTTGTCTTTGCCGTTCTGTTTTCGATTGGAGTTTTTTGCTTTCCAGCAACGTTATTTTTATGTTTAGTGAAATCAACTTAAAGGGAATATAGCGATGTCCATTGGGAAAAGTGATGTAGAATGTCATAGTTTGCAACAGTAATTTATTTTTTTCAATCAAATTTGATTTTTACAAATTATGTTGTATGCCCACTAGAGAACAGGGGTGGGCGCCCACTAGTGAACACCTGTTCACTGGTGGGACTTTCTTTCGGAAAACCTCAACCTTCTGACAGTGAATGCAGGAGATATAATGGTTAGGCTGATTGACTACGCCAGGGCTCCACGGCCAGGACCAAGGGAATCCTCACGTTCCACGGAGACCCTCTCTCGTTACAGCATTTAATGCGAAGAGCCTTGTGCTGTGCCGGAGCGTCCCCAAACAATATTTTGCAGAATATGTTCATTTAAGGGTACTGGATCAACGTTACTTGTGTTACTGGACGTCTCAAATTATCGGACGTCCGTGAAGACATCTTGGTGAATAACGTTTCCTGAACTTAAAATATATTTGTTATAATTGTTGTTTGTATTATTGTCGAGTGTCACAGAGATTTTCAAGTGTCGAGTGTCAATGGAATGTCAACAAGCATCAAGTGAGCAACAGAAGTAAACCCCACCGCCCACCTATTAAATGGTGAAAGTCCCCTGTTCACTGGTTCACTGGTGGTACTTCCCCTGTTCACTGATGGATACCCATGCCCACCAGTGAACAGGTAGGTCCAAACAATGAAATTAGTTTATATATTTCACATTTCGCATTGGGTTAAACTAATTTGCTTATGGCTATTGCTTAGTATTATAGTAAGCAATTTCTACACAAAGTTTCAGATCTCCAGGACAAAACACAAAGCCAGTAGACTGATTTTTCAAAACGGGTGTTCGCTGGTGGGCACTCTCCCCTATTACATTAAACATTACAGCAAATAATGTTCACATGTGAGGTTCATATCAAGGGCGAATTCAGGATTTTTCCTGCTGGGTGGGGGGGGGGATTTTCTCCCGATTCCCCCTGGATCTGCCAGTGCTTATGCTGTTGTAGAGACTAAGGTATTTATAAACGACGGCTGAAAGGTGCACCGGCGGATCCAGTCTCCCAATTGGGGGGGGGGATAATTTCGCTGGGGGCCTTCCGGGTCCTTAACCGAGAGGGGGGGTCGGGTCGTGAGAAAATCACCTTTTATCTAGAGTAAATGTATTACTTACCTCTTACCTATACCCAAAATACGATTTCTCCCCGTATTTAGTGCACTCAAAAACAAGACGAGCGCCGGTACGTTAATTAACATCACAAATACGGCACTTGACTACTTCACGCCATTTCCTCCTAATGGCGCGTATTTTTTTACTATCGACTACGAAAACTGACTTTATTTTAGATACAATGCAGGAGAATTCTGACTCGTTATGTTCAACATGTTTATAATGCCAGCAATTCACTTAATTTAGTAACACATAGTATATGTAAAAAATGCATTGCCCCGCCAAATCAAAACTTAATTGGTGATTGGAAATATCGCAGCCAAAAATACATCTATGATATTTTATGCCGCAATTGATACAGAAGTGGCACATTTCGCTATTCCGCGGGCTTTCTACCATTCAATGCGATGTTCTTGAGCAGTAACGCTTTGCCCTACGGTGCATACCCGGCGTGAGCTGCCCTAATAATCTTGCTCCTGCCCCGGATAGCAATTTCTGCACCAAAATGTCAAAAGCTGCCCGAAATTTCCAAAAGCTGCCCCAATTTTGATGTGTTGGTGCCAACCCTGCCCCAACGAGATATCGAGTATCGACACTTGCCACGTTTTGCCGAGCGGTACCTCGGATAAACCTCATTGGTTACGGTATTGCCACCGTGCAAAAGCTACGTTGTTTGTGAATCGCTTCAGATCAAAATAGCGTCAGATACACTACTTTCCTATTCCCTACCGCTACCAAATTGCTACCAAGTAGAGAAAAAACGAACGAGGCAAAAATGAGATTGTCCGCAATAAGTTATTTTTCGCTACAATACCATTTACACAAGTTTCATTTTTTGGGGGGAGAGCGCTTTTTTATTACCGCCCCTGTTGAAACTGGAATGGGGGACTTTTACCCATGCTGTTTCCTGGATCTGCCTGTGAAAAGGTGTTAAAGTTTTCTAGACATACTTTACAAAGTGAAGCTGGATTACGCATTCAGATCTCCACTGGGCACCGACCAACTAGAGGAGTCAGGAGAGTGGGGTAAAGCGCCCCCTCAGGTAAAGCGCCCACCCTTCCCCTCTATCGGCGAAATTACGCATCTTGTACACATGAAAAGGTCCTTGGTTAGCGCAGAAGACAGAAGTCTTTCCGATAGGACGACAGACGGTTTTCACAGCACCTGATAAGTTTAGTGACGTCACTACACACGAGTTAGACGCAAAAATCCGCAAAACTTAGACAGGCCGTACAGAGACCATTTAAAGAGCAAAATGCAATACAAAAACGTTAAGATAGAAAATGAGAGGGGCTAGAAAATGATTATTTCGGATTGGTGATTTTTTTTTCAATTTATCCGGCTCCCGCCGGTGGTGTATTTGTACAACTATAAATCATCACAATTTAGACAACTACTACACACGTCACAGCGGCTCAAATACACTGCATACGAACGAGCAAATCAAACAAAAAACACAATCAGTAAAGCTCGCATCACGCTGGTGATCATAGGCGGCCCCGCCCGCGCCGCCTCGCACTACTGCGGCGGTCCCGAACGCGAAGCGGCGCCCCCGCACCACCGGCCGGGCGTGCGAGCCGTCGACCAGCTGCCAGCTGGGTCGGCGCCCCGCACGCCCGACCGGCCGACCGGCCCCGCGGAGCATGCCCACTGCCCAGGCCCGCAGAGCATGCTGCGGTCCGGTCCGGTGGTGAAATGTTTTGTTTTATATGCCAAATAAAAAAAAATGGGAAAAGTATCCTCAAAATCAACATTATAAATATCTAAAAAAACGAAATATACGTATGAGAACCACGCATGACATGGACTACACCAAAACCAACTTTCAAAGCAATATCTTAGTTTTTGACTGTCTATGGCTCCACAAGTACGAGTTACGTCATGTTACGTCACCTCATTACGTCATGTTTTAAATTAACGATTTCTGGCTTTTTCGACCAGATACATATAAATGAATGACACCACTATGTTTCTGAGACAAAAATTGTTTCCAACATGTTTTTGTACAAATCGATTTCAAATTTTGACTTTATATACCTTGATCCTATTTGGTGTCAGGTGTGCAAATGGGTGATACTATCGAATTATACGCGTACAATAAACCCATAAAACATGTGTCGCATGACGTCTTGCCGAAAGTGACCTTATCCGACCTGATTTTGACTTTGACCTTTGCTTAAAATTTCACTTTTGCTTAAACAGGAGATGCACCATACCTTTGAGAGCATTTTGTGCGACACTTGTATCAATCCAAGACTTTGAATGGCAAGTATGGCCCACAGACTCAAATGTTTAAATTTTGCCCTCTGACTTGACTGTGACCTGACATGGGACCTTATTTGGCAAATTTCGCATATGCTTTAGATGCGTATCATTGCGATCTTTTGATTGCCGCCTTGTGCGGTTATTGACCCTCGGGAGATAACGAGGCCGGGGGTGAAAAACGCCCCCCCCCCGGCCAATGGCGTTCGGCTGAGACCCAAGCCAATGCCGGGTTAACCCCGCGCACTGCAGGGGGTTCGCGCCGAACACGAACTGCAGGGGGGTTGATTTCCCCCCCCCCCCACGTGAGATCTCCAAAACTACGCAACGTAGCGACAAGCGGAAAACGGCATTAGATAGCTCTAGACAAGCTCTATCGAAAAAAAATATTCTTACTTTTCTTGGATCAGGTCACAATTGAGGTCACCAGTGGTCACCAAAGGTCAGATTTTCCGGTTTTAGGACTTCTTAAAAAAACGATTATCTCGGAAACTATGATAGCTAGGGGACAAATGTTATAAAGAAGTAATCGAAAGCTTTGAAAATGCCTAACGATTTTTATCAGAATTTAGATAAATTTCCATAGTTAAAGGCTCCAGAGGTCATGAAAGGTCAAAAGATTTTAGCAAAGCAGTTTTTCGTTAATAGAAATCACCTAACAAAAATAGGAAAATTAAATTTTGACGCCATCGTGTTTTTTTCACGAGGCACTTTCTAAACATATTACATTGGTGACCTGGTAAGGTCAGCTTCAAAATTTGACCTCAGGTCGAGGTCATTTTGTGACCCATTTAGGTCATGTTGCATTATGGGGAACGTTGGCCAGACAAGACGAACACCAATGGTGTTAACTGCTCGTCCTCTATCTCTTTTCTATCAAAGAGTTACTAGCAAATCTTGCTGATATCAAGATGACCTCAGATGACCTTTTTTAAATTCACTGACAACAAATGCACCTTGATTTCCAGAATGAGTAAATAACATGATTCTGAAAGAATTAGCCTTGATCCCAATGCATATTTTGTTTAATTAGGAAGCATTTGTTTATTTTCCCTTCACTTATAATGGGGAGGTCAGGAAATTGACATTGACCTTGGCACCGATACGAAAAATCCGAGATATACGGAATCGTAGGTACTGATATTCCGTATGAATCCTGCAAGTTTCAAATCTTTCGGAAAAGACTGGCTTGACCACGAACACAACATTTTTGAAGGTAAGGGTCACTTGAATGAACTTGTGACCTGACCTGAGATGACCTCAAGTCAAAACTTTTCCAAAGTGTGGGTAATTGATGCCCAAGCAGGTGTACAAAATTTGGCTGCGCTGCGCGCCGCCGTTTTCCCGCTACTCCTGAAAAACCTGAGGGGCGTCGGAAATCAACCCCCTTGCAGTGCGCGGGTGAAAGTGTGCGCTTTGACCCACTTTTCCCCACGCACTGATTTTGTCCCATTTGTCTCTCTCCTGTATCGAGAAAGTCTGAGCAATCAACATTGAAGTCACCTTGGGCTACACATCACCGTTCCGAAACGACGTAGCTTTCGTCAGCGTCAGTCCTCTATTGCTTATATTTTGCAGTTGTATTCAGGAGGCTAAAGGATGGGTACAGCTAAATATGCCACATACATCAATGCATATTTTATTTGGATATAGTGACACAAATTAAAAGCCGACGGCTAACTACACGATGAAAGACTTCACCACCACAATAGAGGTTTGGTGATGCAAGCGTGTGTTGGGATCGCTTAAGAATATGAGACTAAATAGCTATAAGGTAGGACTCCCAACAGGTAAAAAATACATACACCAAATAGCTTCCAAGTATAGAGTCATAGACTAACCCGCGCCCCACTGGGCCTCGGGATTTTCCACGCCCTACTTGGGGGTGTTTTTGTGTGTTTAAATCCCCCTTCTAACTCGGCTCCTATAGTAGGTGGTCCAAACCAAAACACTTCTCGAAACTTCCGTCAAAAATAATTTTCACACTATTTCGGAATTGTTTTCGCTCAGGTCAAAATTTAAGTCACCAGAGGTCATCAAAGATAACATTTTCAAACTTTAGCACTTCGCTCCAGAAGCCCCCATATATCTCAGGAACTATGCTAGCTAGGAGCAAACAGACAAAAGCAATCAAAAGCTCTTAAAATTTGGAATCGTCCGCATGTCCTCAAATTTGAGCTCAGGTCAATTTTGACTGTAGAGGTTATAAGTCACAAATGCTGTTAAAAAGGTTTTCTCAAATAACTTTTTACTTAATAAAGGTAACACAAAACTGTTTACGCCATCGTGTTTGTCTTGTCAAGGCGCTTTTACTTATAATCATGTTGACCATGCAAGGTCAACGGGGAAAAATACCTCAGGTCAAGGTCAAGTGGTGACCCATGTACGTCATGTTGCATAATAGGAGACGTGTCTTGAAGAGACGAACACATTGGTAATAGTTTCACATCTTCATCTTCATTATGTAGAGAGTTATTGACGAAACAAGTGTTGATAACCTCGGATGACCTCAGATGACCCCGTATGTCACGGAACATAGGTCCAACCTGCACTTGGATCATCAAGCATATCCTATAACATCATCCAGAAGGAATTTGACTGATATCCTCCAAAGATGAAGCATTTTAATATTTCTCCTTTGACTAATAACGGGGAGGTCATGAAATTGACCCGAACTCAGGTCACCGATATCAAAATTCATAGAAATACATTTTATAGATACTGATGGCTTCATGCAATCCTAAAAGTTTGATATCGATCCCTCAGCAACTGTGGTCAATGGTCATGGCACGACCGTAAACTTTTTTTGAGGACTTGACCTAACCTGGTGACCTGACCTGATCCGACACGAAACTCAAATTTAATCACAATGTGTGGAAAGGATCAATTATAAGTTATACCAAATTTAGCAGCGTTACGCGCCACCGTGTTTTTTCGTTATCTCGATAAAACCGCACGGGGGGTTCACCCCCTCAGTGGGGCGCAGGTTAAGTATCAGCAATCCAATTGTGAAGCCATAAACAGATATGACATAGATCATTAGATGTAACTAAGATTGAATATAGAGAAACATATCTAACGACTTCATCCAAACTCTTCCTGTGCTTGCACAACCTGAGACAAAGTGCCGTCGCCATAAACTCGTACCACACATAGGTCCATAGTTCACACCATAGGAGAGACAAACGACCGGCGACCCACCCATGCAAACAGAAACTAGATTCAATAACCTTGCCACAGACTCTAAAACAGAAACCGGACGCAGAAGACTTGATTACAGTGCTGTACACTCCTACAATCAGCTGCCATTTACCCCACTCAACACGCCATTCCGGCGACAACTGAAACGCCACATAACACCACGAGGCGAGGTGACATGGGTTCATGGCTCGGCTTGTCATGGATACCTACTAGAAGCGTTGACTCGTGTGCGGTGAATGTCGTGTGCATGTGTGATGAGGTGTGAACATGAACTGTGAACGCGAAAGTTAAGTGCATGATAGCTCTTCCATGTGTCCAACTCGTCCATGTGCAATATGCATTATCCAATGACGAGCGATAATGAAAAGCCACCGAAGTGGATTTATTGCTAAATACAAATACAAATACAAGTACCAAGTAAACGTAGAGGAACCTCAGGTGGAGACCTAAGCGCCGCGCTTTCGGCGACCTGTGCGCTTAATGCGAACCATGTGCTTTTCGCACGACTTCCCTGCTTTGAGATGGGCAACTAGGGCATTTTTTTGTCTAAACATTGCACTACAGATGTCACATTTGTAAGGAAGCTCGCCACTGTGCACACGTTCATGCAAGACGAGGACATATCGACGAGCAAATGATTCCCCACACAAGTCGCAAGTGTATGGCTTTTCGCCGGTGTGCGTTCGCAAATGGTTCTGCAGTGTACCCTTTCTGGCAAACCTCTTGTCGCATTCCAGGCACTTGTGAGGCCTTTCCAGGGTGTGAGTCATGTAATGCGTTTTCAAATCCGCTTTCAGAAGAAATGTTTTGTCGCACTTGTCACACTTATAATTATTTTGTCCCCCGTGAAGAACTTCGTGCCGATTGAGTCGACTGCGAAGAGTAAATCCTTTCCCACACAAAACGCAGATAAAATCCTCCGTCTTTTGCGTTGCCTTGCCTCCTTTAATGAAGTGGACTTCCTGGCGATGCCTAAGCATGACATCTCTCCTAGCATAAGCTCTTTTGCATATATTGCACTTGTGAGCCTTGGTGTCTGAGTGCGTCTGGAGATGGGTTGTAAGACCTCCTTTATACTTATACTCGCTCCCACATACATTACACCGATGTACTCCGAAATCCTTCCCTGAATCTGCAACATTCTCTATCAATTTATTAGACGACTCACCGGTGCTAATGCCACTGACCGACACTCTCCTATCTGGATTGGGCTTATCAGCGGATGATCTTCGGTGACTTCGTGTGTTGCCGGGAGTGGAAGGCTTTTTGGCACTTCCGTTTTCGTCGAGATCCCATTCCGAATCGCATGCACTGCTTTCATCACTGCTGCATTCAAACGGAAGGTTGAGGTTCTCTGCGTGCGTCAAGACATGAGAGCGAAAGTGTCTCGCGAATGTAAATATCTGCCCACACAAATCACAGCGGTACGAACTCGCTTTGACATTGTTTTGCGAAACAGATTCGCCACACACATTCCCATGGTGTTCTTGCTCACGACTTCCAGAGCGGACATTCTCATGTCCACCAACACCTTCGCCGTCCGCTCCCAGACCCGACTCCAGTGTAGTTTGCGTGTGTGGAGCAGACTCTCCACTTAACGAGTTTGTGCTGTTCTCCAAACGAGCATACTTTCTGTCTCCTGGTACGTCTTCTGAGCAGTCTTGGTCCGAATAGTGAATATCGTCTCTAGCAGACAGGTCTGAAACACAGAGTTGGAAGAGAACTACGCTGGAAATGCAATACAAGAACCGCTGCGTTGTGATCTGGTGGTGTAGTTATCGATAACTTCAGAAACATGCCCTGATAGTAACGTGTGAGCTTAGCAACATTCTTCGACTAATAAGGTTTCACAATTAAATGCCTTTGATCTTTTGCAACATGGCACGCAAACAAACGATCGTTGCAATGCGGTATTCAGTTTCAAGGAAGCATGCTAGCTAACATGCCAGCAGCCAGTCCTTAGAGGTTAAAGAGAATAGTTCACCTTTACGGGTTTGAACTGAGATAGATTTGTAGACCAGATCGAAAAATGAGCTGTGGTGAAAGAACTACCTCGTTAACCTAAGTAATTTCGACACAGGACTAGTAGACGCCTCTAAAAAAGTTTCGGGGCACGAAAGACTGCCCCGTGACCCGAAACCGCCTTGAAACTTCATCTTGAAGGGGACCACTGGTCCTGTGTCGAAGTTACTTAGAGTTACTTACAGTTATTTTAAAAGTTACTTGAAGTTATTACTACCTGCAACCTATCGGGAAAATGAAACTTTGTCTTCTAAAAGCGGCCCACTAGTCCTGTGTCGAAACTACTTAACGTAGCGAGTTTATTCTTCAGCCAAAACCATTTTTTTCTACTCTACGAATCTGCTATCTCAGTTCAAAAACCCATGTTAAAGGTGAACTATTCCCTTAAAGGGACTGTCCCACCTTAACATTATATTTGAGTTGAGATAGCCATTTTCCGTGCTGGCATTTCAATTATGTATGGTATAAGTTAAACAACCACGGCCGGAGGTCGAACGCACAAAGAAATTTGAGTTGGTTTTGACATCTCACAAAGAACCGCCTATAGTGTATTAGCCATTAGGGTTTCTTATCGATGTCGTCATCTCTCTTTACCAATGTTTTTGTGAAAGTCGACTTTGTTTTAGCATTTGACTGACATAAGCCATCACTAAGTACATACAATGATAGCAGCGTAAAGTTTTGCTCTATTTCCCAAAAATCTTCATATGACGTCTCCATCAGCCCCAGAATTAAAACGTATTTTTTTTTATGAAATTAAGCAACTGTTAAGTGAGAAACAAATCGTCATACGGATCGTGATGTCTGTCAGAAATAACTTAATATTTAGCACCACATGCGGCGTACATTTGAGAACTTTTGAAAAGGTGGGACAGTCCCTTTAAATCCGGCGGCGAAAATGTTAGCCTTAACCGTTAAGGTATGACAAGCGCGGTTAAGTTTGGATGAGTTAAAGGCTGCCTTTCACGGCACAAATGTATCCAGGGCAAACAATATAATATTAACATGCATTTTTTAGTCCAACATGTTTGATTCATAAATTAAAACATAACTAATTGCGTGTGAAACAGGATCCATACCCTTTCAAATATCCGAGGATTTGATTCAAAAACCATGAACTTACCCGCGCCGGGCCGGGGGGTGGCGTTTAGACGGCCCCCTCAGAGTTTTCCTGGATATCGAGAAAACGTCGGCGCGAAGCGCCGACGAATTTTCAGTACCTGTTCATTCATCTTTTGTACAGCTCTCACTATTTTTGACATTAGGTCATGTCAGGTCAGGTCACCAGGCCAGGTCATGTGACCCCACCTCCGAAAAAGTTTGCGGTTCTACTAAAGCCACAGCTTTCGGCCGATCGGTTTCGTACTTACAGCATTTCATGAGAGTATTACTACGTACAGTTCGTATATCTAGGATTTTTTATATCGGCGACGTAAGGTCAGGTCAATTTCTTGAACTCTCCATTATAAGTCAATGGGGAAATATTAAAATGCTTTCCATTCTGAGGATACGCACGATATTAGCCCAATTTCTTCTGTAACATGTTAACCTTGTTGTCAATAACTCTCGATAAAATCAAGATAGAGAATTGGCAACACCACCAATGTGTTTTTCTCGTCGAGACGCGTCTCACAATGTGCAACATGACCTTATGTGGTCACCACTTGACCTTGACCTGAGGTCACATTTTTAGGTTGACCTAACCTGGTAATCATATACAATATACATGATTCAAAGAGCCTTGACGAGACAAACACGATGGTGTCATTATTACTTCCGTATCTTAATTAAGTAAACAGTTATTTCTGAAAACAGTTTAGGCAAAAAGTAGCCCTTTGACTTTCGATGACCTCTGGAGCCCTAACTATTGACCTGAGTTCAAATTTGAGGACATGGTGGCGATTGCAAACTTCAATAGCCTTCGATTGTTTTTTTCCGGGACTATCATAGTTTCCGATATAATTGGGAGTATCTGGAGCTAAGTCCTAAATCTGGAAAATCTGGCCTTTGATGACCTCTGGACCTGGTGACCCTAATATTGACCTGATCGAATTTTTAATTTAATAGTTTCCAAATCACTTTTAACGAGCTCTCGAACGGTGTTTTTGGTTTATATCTAGGTTCCATGGGAGCTGAGTTAGAAGGGGGCGTCGAATCCCCCCCCCCCCCCCGGCCTGGCCCGAGGAATGTGGCGCCGAGCACCGGCCCGCGCGGGTTAATCGTTGTTCAGGTTGAAAGTTGAATTCGAGATCTAAAGCAATCCGACATAACAGCCTGCATACATCCAAATATCAGATATGATATTTAAATATTGTTCTTTACCGATTTCTTCAGTAGGTAGGTACGCATCACATGCATTTGTATATCCTCACATCGGTGGAACGCTGGCTTCAATATCAATTACTGTTGAACCTAATGAATGCAGCTAATTTCCAATAGAGTTTTGTGTCACCATCTTCAGTTTTCTACATTAAAAAGTAGTCAGTTTATTAGTTTCAATATTGTGTAATTACGAATTTTCAGCGATCAATAACTTAGCTCGACTGACTGGCGGCCAAACCTGCTGCCCTGCCCGAGGCGGGTCGACCGAGGACGACCATCTCAGTCGAGTCTAGTCCCCGATATCAAACTCGCCGCTTCTACGAAATCTAACAATCCAACTGTGCAACTGTGTAGTTGCGGCGCCCTAAAGCCCCAATCATCATCATCATCATCATCCAATTGTGCGTGTCTATGACATTGTCTTATATAAATGAAAGTACCACGCTATCTTAAGTGTTTCTATAACATTTCGATTTTTTGAACCGAATGTAGCCTTTTAGGCGTTTTGTTTTACCGAGTGGAGACCTGTTGAACTGAGTCATCACAAGAGCCATGGATGTCTGGACTGGTGGCAGCGTCTGTGGACTGGTTGGGTGACATCCGAAGTTAGTAAGCTCGAAGTGACCAGACTAGTTGGTCAGATCGAGTGGTGTAGTATATGTTTGTTACCGTGAAAAATGAAAATATACACCAAAAACAAAATAATGATGCATTGAGAAGTTTTCGTTCAGTTTCAATTCAGTTCAGTTTATTGACAATAAACCATTCCACGTGTTGGCTTAATGTCAGGTTCATATAAAACAGATGACGAACGGTGTAGAATACGTCAGGAAAAAACATACAAGACAAGCTGGGGCGGATACAGGGGGCGGATACAGGGAGCAGATACAGGGGGCATATACAGGGTGCGGATACAGGGGCGGCCTCCCCGTGTCCGCCGCGCAATCCTGAATCCAGCCAAGGTTAGAGAAATACAGGTTGTTCGGTCTCCCAGGAGTCAGGACCAACAATCTTGAGGTGGCTGTCAGCCAATCAGTGGCGGCACTTGCATGGACATTAGATCCCATTTTTCAAATTCAAAACTTAAGTGCTTAAAACCGATAAGCTTTTGAGAAAATGGTCTTAGTAAATTATATTTGTTAATAACTGACAAAGACAATGGCTATTTCAGTTTAAAACCCACATAAAGGTGAAATATTCCCTTTCACAGGGTTGCCTTGAGTGCGACCGCTGCCACCGGCCGCAGGCCATCCCAGTCAGGAGCAAATAGCGAGCGCCGAGCGACTCGAACACGGGCTGCCACTACCGGATAGGTCAGAAGTTCCGGCCTCTCCCACTGAGCCTACAGGGAATTATTGGCACCATGCAGGCCTGTTCGGCAGAATTATTGATGATGAGAATGATTGGCTTAAGAAGAAATATTCATCCTTCAATCAGAGGTTTTGAACTGAAGAATAGCAGTTTTGTAGCCCGTGTTGAAGAACCTGACTGCAAGTTTCTTGGCTAAAAGGGCTCTCCAGCTGAATTATTAACTTTTTGTCGAAGATGTGCGCTCACACGCCTGGGAGAGGCTGTACAGTAATCTTACTCGACTATTACATTCGAATCTGATGTGGCTGAGCCGCCGTGACGTTGCGGAGAGTACGCATATAGTTTTGATGAAATTCATAATTTACGTCCTTCTGTCCTGAATTGGCGCGATGTATGGCTATTTTTGACATTATGAAAAGAAGTTGTATTTGAGAAGAAAAAAACAATCCAAGGTGAACTATTTCCTTTAAGGGCGCCGCAACAAAATGGTTATATGGCGCCCATTTCGGCAGATTTAGATTTGGTGGCGAGATTCAAGTTGTGTACGTGATCAGGCAGCTAGACTCCGAATCATTTAGAAGGTGTGTCTCGGTCGGGCAGAAGCTCAACCAATTCCAAAACGGAAGACACAATATGTTTTCACCATAACCGCATTTGTTGGCGTATCTACAAATCATCCACCATTACATGGAATATCCAGGATCACAACAATAGATAACCGCAACACCAACGAAAGTAGTTACACACATAGACATCTCATATAATATAGGTAAAAACATTCGCGTCAGTCTTCTCAATAGCTCCATTTAATGACCCATGTACTACTTCCTCAAATGGGCAGAAAGCAGCGGTGTCGATTTATGAAAATGATGGGGGGGGGGGGCTCTAATGTTAAATTTATATATTTTAACTCCATTCTTACCATGCAACGCCATGGGCCTAATGTTAAAATTTGAAATCATATGCCCCCCCCCCCCATAGTATACAAATCGACACCGGTGGCAGCAAGGGAGAGGAAGAAGTATCAAATTGCATTCGTTCTCTTCCCCGTCCTCGAAATATTAACGCACAACCAACCACACGTTAATTCAAAGTGAACTTCATATAGAACCAAACCCTACCTGCTAAGTTTCAGATAGTTGTACACAATTTATAATCCAAATTACAAAAATACAAACAGAACAAAACTATGGAAAGGTGCAGCGAGGTGAATAAAACTGATTTTCAAAGCAGTATCATGGTATCACATGGCGAAAATATACCATATCATTTCGTCGCATCGACGCAGCATGCAACTAAACGCGTGAGGAAGTAGATCCGAATAATTAGAAGAAAGCTAACTTAAATATTGGAAAACTACGTCCGTTGAGGGTTAGACTTTTTGACGGAAAAAAGGGGTGTTTGCCATCTGCCGATTTAAGCCGGTTTAAACCGGCAAAAAGTGGCAAAAACGAAAAATGCCTTATTGCTTTGTTCATAAAATTGCTTGTAAAACAAGTGAATATTCCTATATCATTGGACCATTTTAAATGTAGTGCCAGTTGCAATGCAATTGTGACCCTGCAATTATTGCCTTAACCAGATAGCCCAGCAGCTGGCAGCACAACTCCTTTTCACTGGCTTATATATGACAACTTGACAAGGAGTGCTACTTGACCCAAACTGAAGTGGCTGCATGAAAACAAACTTAACAGTTAATAATAGACTTTGATTTTCTTTTGGAGAATGACACTTTTAAAGAATCTAGTATCTGGACGTTGAGCACTCAGCACATCGTCAGCCTGTGGCAGCGTTGATGCCTCAGGTCAAGTGACCACTGACCATGCTGTTGAGCAAGCGATTTGTCGTTCATTTTTGTGGGGGTTAAGCCCAATGGCGTAGGCACTTCGGCTACACACCAGATAAGTTTATCTGTTTGCATCAAGGAAGGCAATTATATTGTTTTGCATTGAAGAACAGGCACAGCAACAGTTATAATGGGAAGATAGCAGAGCAATTGGGTTGAGTGCCTGGGTTGATTGAGAGTAGGCAACGTGCATCGACATGGTAATTGTTGGGTCCGCTGCCCACTTAAAGGCATATATTGTGAAAAATACTTAAACCTGTAATGCAACTAGGAAAGAAACAAAATATAGTATACTTAAATAGGTTGAGTTAAATACACAACATAGAATGCTTACATTGATGTGGTAAACAACAAGTATCAGATTTGGCTCATTGGTCAACACTTTTTGCAATTGTTTGCCTCTAGGGGTTTTTGCCAGCCGGTTTTAACCGGTAAAAACCAGTGGCGAAAAAATGCCACCCACTGCCAACCCTGCGTACGGTAAAGCTGAAAAATATCCGTTATAAATAGAAAATATGCAATCCCATGGAAACATTTATTGCTATGTAAACACCACTATTAATAGCATTATGCGTTGTAATATACATTACCTTCGATGGTCGAAACATCCTCCGAATGCTCTTCTTTAATTAACATGTGTGCAGGATCCAACTTGATGTCCAGAGTTCCCAATGAAATACTTTCCATGTCTAGGTCCATGCTGAGCATGAAAGCTGAAACAAAAATGACAAGAAGATAGATATTGCCTTTTCGACCTGGAATCATTGACGACTGAAATTCCCTCGATTACAACCCATATGACATTGCATTATATATATATACACTTGTTTTTGTTAAATACAATTACTAAAAAGGTAAGTGGACAACACGCCAAGTCGAGAAGGACCAAATATCTGTCTAAAAAACTTAAAACATATTGATAGAGGCATATATATATATATATATATATATATAAAAATATATATATATATATATTTATATATATATATATATATATATATATATATAATTATATGTTAATTTTGACCTTATTTATTTTAAGTACAGGGCCATAAACTGTTCTTACTCATGATATTTAATGATTTTCCAAATTATGATGCAAATCATATGAAAGCCTGTTTAGTTGTTAATACCCGCGGCCCGATCAAGACAGGGCCCCGGTGCTGACAGAGGCGTGATATGGGGCCCGGTCAGGACGTAGGCCTGGTTACAACATGGCCTGCCCCTTGCACTTTGTTTTATACGAGACCGTTATTGGTAGGGCCGCCGAATCAAGGCAGTCTGGCCTGGCGGCGGATGGAGGTTCGGACGGCTTGATACCAGCTTGTGAGTCGCAATTCAGTATATTATACGGCTACGTCGATAAGTGTTTGGTAAGTCACCATTTCAAACTGGTTTTGATGTAGATGAAGTATCAGCAAACCGGTGCAACTGTTTACAACGCCCGCAAGAACTTGCACCGCGCCAGGTATTGTAAGGCGCGAGGAAAGTGTAGGCACCAGTGACGTCACGCTAATGTTAAGCGAAAATGCCACTTAAATCGCCGGACGGTCCTTCCTCTCTTATACGACCTTGGTCGGTACAACCTTAAAGTCGAATACTTTTTTTCCTCAAATAAAGTTTCTTTTTTGGTTAGTTCATTTTGTTATTCAAAATTTTGAATGTTTGTCTTTTGGATCGTCTTCCCGAAAGAAATGTGAGTTTATTAATATCAGTTTTAACTCTACGTTGCTTATATAGGCGTACAGAGGCTTTTGAAGAATCCATTAAAATATGTACAACTTCAAAAGCCTCTAGACGTCTTTCACGGTTCGTTGGAAGGGTTCGGAGGTGTCAAACTACGGGAGATACACCATTCGAAAGCTGGGCTCTTGTAGAATCTACCGATGTAAATTTTCAAAAATTCATGAAGCGCCTTTTTTTGTAAATTGACATTTTGTCCGAAATTGCGTCCCTTTCGTTTGGCCGGGGTAGGACTAAACCCTCGTCTATGGTAGAACGAAAATGCAGACAAATGATATGTCTACCGATTCGTCATGCGCTGGACGTCAATGTATTATAGAATACAAGACCAAAAGATGGTTTGGTTGGTTGCACGGCTGCATCAAAGCCAAGCGCTCCCGTTGACGTCACTAAGAGTCACTCCCGCTTTCGCTTCAGGAGGGGGGGAAATTTCGGTCGGGGGGCACAAGGCAACCTTACTAAAAAAACGCATCGGATTTGGCCCACTATATTTTTAGAGGGGCATATTTTCAAAAAAAAATCGAGAAAACATCCCAAAAACATTTTTCAGGGGACCCCAGGTACATCCCCCCAAAAAACTCGTATTTGGCCAGCCCGGCGAAATACGGCGAAATTGTGTGAGGACACAGTGGGCACAGGCCCTATTTCGTGCACTGAGGCACTAGCAGGGGGACAGGGTGCACGTCCCCCCCCCCAATGGACCGACTTTTTCACTAAAAAAATGATCGGCGACGTCCCTTTTTGCGACTTTTTGGAGGCCCTGCAAATTATAGTGGTCTAAATCCGGGAGATTTTTATTTTCGCGACATTTTTTTCGGCCCTGCATTTGCAGAGGAGGGCCCTTGGGATGTCATGCCCCCTTGTTAAAAGTATAATTGTGTGAGGTCCACTTGATGTTCCAAAGGCCTTGGTTGCTCTGCATCCATGAAACCCCAGAGCCGCCTAAGGGGACACTGATCTATAGAACCTCTGAAGTGCTCTGAATTCATTGAAGACCACGCTTTGCGTGGTCTTTAGATTGCAAATAGGGCCCTTCGGGCTCTAATTACAAAGGGGGCACATGGGTCAAGGGGGCACATGGATCAAGGGGGCACACACAGACCTTCAGGGAGGCAATTGCCCTTCCCCTTTGGTACGTCTATGACTCTGACCGCCTGAGGGGGCCCTCTTGCCACCCGAGAAGACACTCTGGCCGCCTGGGGTGGCACTCTGGCCGTCTTAGGAGGTACTCTGAACTAAAAAAAACTCTGAAAGCCTCTGATGTGCTCTAAACACTTTAGAGTGTACACTAAACACTTATGAGTGACCACGCTTCGCGTGGTATTTAGAAAGAAAATAGGGCCCTTCGGGCTCTATTTCCAAAGGGGGCCCATTGGTCAAGGAGGAACGCACGAACCCTCAGGGGGAATTGTCCCTTTTGCCCCCCCCCCCTTGGGTACGCCTATGGTCATACAATTGTCCAAAAGTACCATTTGTATCGGTCGGGGGAAGTTGGAAATTGGTCACGATCTCTTTGGATAGTTAGGCTAGTGGACAGAGCTAGGGTTTTCAACATGCAATGCACCGTTTGTCCGTCACTGGCCAAGAGCCCGCTCCGTAAGCCGAGAGTCGGTGGCGCGCAGTGCTCAGCTCGCGTGTCGCGAGGGGCGATTCTGCGCGTGAGGCGCAAGCGGGAGTGAGCCTTAGAAACAACAACGATAGCGCTTGGCTTTGATGCAGCCGTGCAAACAACCAAACCATCTAATGGCTTTGTATTCTGTGATACCTTGACGTCCAGAGCATGACGAATCGGTAGACATATCATTGGTCTGCATTGCCGTCATACCATAGGCGATAGCCCCGGCCAAACGAAAGGGGCGCGATTTCGGACAAAATGTCGATTCACAAAAAAGGCGCTCGATGGATTTTGGAAAAATTACATCGGTAGATTCCACGTGAACTCAGCTTTCGAATGGTGTATCTCCCGAAGTTTGACACCTCCGAACCCTTCCAACGAACCGCACTTTATAAGTATTGTAAAGTAAGAACCGGACATTTGAAAGACTCGCATTTCGCTGATTAAGACGATCCAACAGACAAAAATTCAATATTTTGATTTTGTATCAAATTAATTTTGACTTAACTCCAAAAATGTCATAGTAAATATGATTCATTTTTTAACTGATTAAAACAAATGAGTATAGTTTTTAAATAGGCATCTAAAAAATAATCTTTTGCTACTGTCACTTAAAATCTTAAGCAAAATATTTTGTTTGACAATGCCGTAAAAAAACTTTTTGCTCTTAAAAAAGTGTTTCATTTTTTTCTTCAAAGTAACATCTCGTTTGTATCCCTTAAAATATCGGTGTTTTCCAGAACACCTACATCTCTATGCTCTCTTTGTTTTTGCTAAAAAATATGAAACCCGCGCCACACCGGGCCTCTGCATTTCCCGCGCCCAACTGGGAGGTGTTTGAACACCCCCCCCCCCCTCTAACTCGGCTTCTATGGCACGAAGACAAAAAAAACACTGTTCGAACCGTTATCAAAAATTATTTCGCAATTATTTTGAACTTTTTTTCGCTCACGTCAAAACTCAGGTCACCAGAGGTCATCGAAGGTTAATTTTTCCAGTTTTAGGACATCGTCCAGAAACCCCCAAATATCCCGGAAACTACGCTATCTAGAAACAGACGGTAAAAAAACCGCTAGCCATTGAAATTTGTATTCAGCCTGATTGTCCTCAAATTTGACCTCAGAGCAATAATTTAGGCTCTAGAGGTCATTCTAGTCAAAAATGCTGATTTTGTATAAAACATATTTTTTGCAAATAACTTCTTATCTAATAAAAATAACGCAATACTGTTTAGGCCATCGTCTTTGTCTCGTCAAGGGGCTTTATAATTTGTTAAATTGTATCATGTTAGGTCAACTTAAACAATGACCTCAGGTCAAGGTCAAGTGGTGACTCAAGTAGGTCATGTTGCATATCAGGAGACATGTCTTGATGAGACAAACACATTGGTGAAAGTTGCACTTCTCTATCTGCATTATGTCCAGAGTTATTGACGAAAAGGTGTTGGTGACCTCGGATGACCTCAGATGACCCCATATCGGTCACTGAACAAAACTTTAACTTGGATCATACATAATATCTTATGATAACCTTTTCCAGAAGGAAATGGACTGATATTGTCGAAAAAGAAAACATTTTAATATTTATCCATCGACTTATAATGGAGGTCACAAAATTGACCCGACCTCAGTTCACCGATTTAAAAAATCCGAGATACCCATTTTGTAGATACTGATGACTTAATGTAATCCTAAAAGTTTGATATCGATCCCTTAGAAACTGTGGTCATGGCACGTTCGCAAACTTTTTGGGAGGTGGGGTCACTTGACCTGACCTAATCGGACACAAAACTTGAATTTTTGCATAATGTGCGGAAAGGATTTTTCGCAAAATGTGCGGAAAGGATCAATGATAAGTTATGCAAAATTTGGCGGCGGTACGCGCCGCCGTTTTTTCGTTATCTCGATAAAACAGGAGGGGGTGTTGAAACACCCCCAGTGGGGCGTGGGTTAAACTGCTTAAAATAAAATAAATGATTGAATTCAATTATTTGTCCGCTCCTGTAGATCAGTGGGAGAGCGCTGGACTTCTGATCTATCCCGGTAGTGGCAGCTCGGGTTCGAGTCGCTTCGGCGCTCGCTATTTGCTCCTGACTGAGATGGCCTGCGGCCGGTGGCAGAGGTCGAACTCAAGGCCAGGCCTGGTGACGTCAGTGAACGGGGCGGACCGTGTCCAGGTATGTCGGGGGCCAGGATACTTTTAAGTTGCAAACAAATTGCTTTTGATGTATTCATTTATAAATGAACAAATAAATATGTTGCGAAACAAACTGTAAATAAATAAACTGTTATTATATGCATGCCTGCAACGTCAAAATTTACTGACTCACTAGCGGTCCCTGGCGGCAAACTGCTGCAAATTATCCAGCTTATAGTGCTCGCCATGTCGGGCACGTAAATCTTTCGTCTCTAAATTCTGCCGGCCAACAGGAATTGCGCGAACGGGTGGTGAGGTCAGGACCTGCGCAACAAGCTCTGCTTAGCGCGGGTCCTGACCTCGGAAAGCCATTCATACAAAAGTATTCGGACTAAATTAAAAATATATAGTTATCTTAAAAAGATAGATGAAAGTATATAATGCAATAAAAAAGAACGCTCCGTTTAATGCAGATTCCGAATATGTTCTTTGTTTTAAGATTCGTTGAATATTAAGCAAGCTATCAGGAAATGAACTTAACCATGATTATTGCTGCATTGTTAAACCACCCAACTCAAAAGTATTATCAATAGAGTAAAAAATGGTATTCTATTCTTGTAGAGCTCTTAGAGTTTTGTAATGTTAATACAAAAATACATCCAAAATTTGCAGCGCATAAATATCTTGAGCATTTTAAAAAGGCAAACTACACTCTCCAACCACCCCCTGCCTGTCGGGACGCTTGAGCCTCGCAGCTTCGCGCCCTAACTCTACAACAACAACCCACCCCTGCTAGACACGAGCTAACAGGCCCTTGACCGAGCTAGCACGTTAGTCGCTAGGATATGGAAATCGTAGCCCCTCAAAACCCTCACCTGGACTCAAAGGAAGCTCCGTTCTGTTCTGTGACGCTCTCGAGTAGACTTCACCGCGCCACACCGCCGTCAGAGTCCATTTAGAACAGTGCAACTGCCAGCTACGCGGTACACCCACTGAACTAAATATAACAAGCAGGGTTACACCGCGCCGGCGCTGGCACCGGGCGCGGCCGAGTCTCGCACTCCGCCGCGCTGGCCTGTTCTTACGCAAGATGTTCTTGCGTACAAGCCAGTGACCCCGCGGGCGCCGCCGCCAGCCATGCTTAGTTTCTCGTCAAGCCGCACCAGGAATGGCGGCGCTGGCGGCGGCCAATAGTTCCGGTCCCCACCGCCAGGGACCCAGTGCGAGGTTGAGGTCCTGAGCCGCGAGCGTGTACGTAGGCTAATCAAAAAGTATCCGACCTTTGTCCACCAAAAATATGCAAGCATGTTGACCGAGTTTTGTCTCTATACATCTTCAAGTTGCGTCTCTACACAGTTAGCCCAGCGGTCCTGCCCAGGGGCGGATCCAGCCCCTCGTTTTTTTTTTGTTTTTTTTTTTGGGGGGGGGCAACTTTTTCCGGCAAAAAGGTATCCCCATTTTTTTCCCTCCACGGATTTGGGCTTTTCACCTTATTTGGCATTAGAGATTTAAATCATTATATTTAAAAAAAAATCGGCAAAAAATATTGAAAAAACTTGTTTTAGAAAAAAACAAACTTTTTCGTTTTTTGGGTAAAAAATCGTGGAAAATCACTTTAAAACGCACAGAAAATCAGTTCCGTAGCATATACACACGTAGGTAATTAATAATGTTTATCTCACACCAACTCGCAGGGACGTCACCGATAATTATTGAGGGGGTCGGCTGAAATGACGAAAAATATATATATCCGTTTTGTCTGCGTGCATACCTTTGCAACATTTTTAATGTGGATTTCCATGTTATAATACGCATTTGGTTTGATGTTAGGTACTATAAGGGTAGTTTTAAGGGGGCCGATGTCCGACGTCATATATACGTTGCGTCGCCTTTTTCACAGGAACCTCGGCAGGCCACCATGTGCTTAACTTTGTAGCCCCACTTAGAAAATTAACCCTCGCCTCAGGGGGGCCTGACAGGCCTCCTCTGATGCTTTTCTGAATAACTTTTGTAATTCATGCGGCGCATCTTGCCTGAAATTTCACTACATGAGTTGACAACAACTTAATACGTATGGCTGGCAAACATTGCATACTGAAATTGGTTCAGGCATTTGGAGAAATGATGACTTTTAGTGACAATCTATAGTTTGGTGGAAACGAAGGTAAATATAGTTAGTAAAAAATCGTAGAAAATAGATTTTTGCAGCAAATTGCTAAACAGAAAAGCGACAAAGATTCGGAAAATACCATTATAATTAGAAAGACGAACTCGGATTTCCTGATTTTTTTTTTTAACTGAAAATTGGGGAAATCACGAAAAAAAAATTTATCAAAGATTTTGAAAAACAAAGTGAGAGAACCTAAATATGAAAGGAAATAACCCAACAAAATGTCAAGCAATGACCTTGGCACATTAACTATTTGTGATATGAGTGATGGCTTCCCTAAGTGTAAGAAAATCATGGAACGTCAAGTATTTTAATCACTTATGTTTGACTTATTTTGACTTGATACCAACAATAAATACATTTGTATTAGACTTCATGACCACTTCCAATCACGAAATGGCTATTCTTGGCGATCAAGGTCGCTGCATTAAAACCATTGAACGATGGGCAGTCAACAGGCACACACGACACACACCGCAACATAATTTCTGTTATTTCTGAGAACCAAAAACTGCTCTACTACGGGCCAAGCTTTTTATTTAAATATTTATCTATTTTCTCATTTTGACGGTTTTCCTTGCGGAGAAAAACCGCTATTCTTGACGTGATCCGCTGAACCTTAAAAAAAATGCATACGTTAGACTTCCTCAACGATGACAGGCAACATGCTGGTCTTTTACCGCGTTGCTCTATGATGCTTTGGTTTGGGGAAGTTACTGGGAGCATCGCTGTCAGCCCCCCCCCCCCCGTACGGCGAAGGGGAAAACGGTAATGCGAGGGGTTGAATATTGTATGAAGTGGCCTGGGGCCAGGAATTAGCCGTCAGTGAGAGCCCTCTGCCATAACACTATGAAATTAATTTGGTCCCTATTTTTCTAATACTTGTGTAGCATTGCAAAACTCTGTGTGATGCCCGCGAAGCGGCGCGACATTTTTTCCAGTTTTGTTATTGTGAATAGCTGGATTTTGACTGCTTCAAAGCTATTTTAACGATAAATTGTTATCTTTCCTCGAGTACCAGATTCACCATGTAAATACCAAATAGTACCAATACAGTCCGTATTGAATAATGTAGGTATTCACTGATATCCTTTGGGGGGGCAAAAGATATGTTGGCCCCACCCTTTTTCGCTTTGGGGGGGGAGGGGGCATGGCCGGATTGGCCCCCTGGATCCGCCCCTGGTCCTGCCACTACAGGAAAAAATGTGAGAAGTCACTCTTTGCGATCACCAGCAAGGCCTTCGTCGCATTTGTCTTGATCTCCTCGGTGTCCTAAAAACGTTGCCTTCCAGTGGCATTTTTAACTGGGAAAATAGCCAGAGGTCACATGGAACTATGCCAGGTGCGTATGGGACTTGACGCATCTTTGGCATAGTTCAACATGTGCATTATGACGTCAAGGCGAAAGCGTCGTTGTTCACGCGTGAGGAGCTGAATTTTGACCTCAGGAAACGAATTTTGCTACGACCTTGTGCAATTGCATGGTCAGTTTATCTGTCAAAATGGCTTCTGCAGAGCCATATGCAATGCCAAACACTTTGTATATTGTTTATGGTTATGCTTCGGTTTACCAATCACGAGGGCGCACAGTTTCTCTGCCATTTCTGGTTTCCTGTTCGTGGAAGGCTTGCGCGATGTCGGACGCGTCTCGACGTGACGTACACAGTGGTGCCGGTCTGACGTTCTTACCTCCATGATATCTGATCAAGAGTTATCGGCAAATAAGTGCTAGTCAATAGTCACCTCAGATGAACTCACTCGATCTTTCCGGGATCACTGAGCAACAATTGCACTTGAGTCATCAAGGACGAGCTATAATAGCATAATCTTGAATAATGACCCTGATCTAAAGCGTATCCTCTGATACGATAACGTTTGTATATTTTATCCTTGGTTTATAATGGGAAGGTCACAAAACTGAACCGACTTAAGGTCAATCTATAAAAAATCCGAGATAGCAGGGTCGTATGTAATATGTATCAATGGCTTGATTAGTGATTACGTCATGTGAATTCTGAAGTGCTCAGCCAAACATTGTGGCCAGTGGCTGTGGCACAAACACTAAGGATCTAGCTCGCTTGTGCATTTAGCTATGTTTAAAACAAACTTTACTTTGTCAAAGTTTTATATATTTAATTACAACTCGGAAAATTTGCAAATTTTCGGTCAATTTCAGTCGTTTAACCTGCGCTTGACCAGGATGCAAATATTGCCCTCCCCCCCCCCCTGAGGAGTTTTCGCGATAGCTCATCCTGACGAGTTTTCGCGATAGCTCACAACACAATTGCGCTATCAACGTGAAACTTTTAGCACCTTCTACTACATCCATTGGACATCTTCTTTGAAAAAAGGAAAAAATTATTCGATTTTTTTTAGATATAGCAAATTTAGTGACGTCACTACACACGAGTTTGACGATAAATTCAGTCAAATTTAAACAGGCCGTACAAAGACCGCATTGTGACTAAAATGCAAACCAAATACATCAAAAGATAACAAAAAAAGTAATGGCCTGCAAAATGGCAATTTCGAATTTGGAAAAAAGGTTTTTGACACCCAAAATTTCTATAAAATGACTTTGGGGAAAATGGTTACAAAATCAGAATTTTCAAAGATGTTTGTTTGTTCATTGGGGTTTTCGGGCGCGCCGACAACGAAGGTCAATTTGCGCCCATTTCAAAGATGTTAAAAAAAGGCATATATGTCAGAGAACTACATGCAAAGAATACCTAAACCCAATTTCAAGGCAAAATCTTTATTGAGTGAGTACTGGCTTCCTAGACCCTAAGTATTTCAAAGATGTTAAAAAAGGCATATATGTCAGAGAACTACATGCAAAGAATACCTAAACCCAATTTCAAGGCAAAATCTTTAATATTTTGAAATTACGTTTTTTTGCATTTTTTGACAAGATAAAGACAAATAAATATCGGAAATGTGTTTCTGAGATAAAACTGGTCTAGAAACATGCCTTTTTGTTAAGATTTATACATAAACAAATTTGACATCATTTGACTTGAATTTGACCTCAGCTTGACATAAAGCTTGCTCCATTTAAATGAGCTCAGATGGTACATTGATTATCACTATCTATTTCTACGTATCGTATAAAACAGCACATCAAACATGTGTCGCATGAATTTCGCAATTTTTTTCGGATAGTGACCTTTTGTGACCTGACCTTGACCTTAACCTTTGACAAAAAATATCCCTTTTGCTCATGCACGATGTGTATCATACCTTTAGGAGCACTTCGGGTGATCATGGTCGCAATCAAAGGCTCTGGATGGAAAGAATGGTTCATCAACTCAAATGAATCGATTTTGACCTTTGACCCAGCCTTGACCTGATATTTGACCTCAAATAAAAAATTAGTATGCTTTAGATGCGTTTGGATGAGAGCTTTCGAACGCCGCCTTGCGCGTCTCGCTACGATCATCGGTTCCGGAGATAACGAGGAGGTAATATCCACCCCCCCCCCCCTCCCCCGGTCAATGATGTTCGGATAAGACCCCGATCAAGCGCGGGTTAAGGGCCCCTCTTACATCCACCCTTGAGCATCCCCAATGATTTGTGTAAACCACCTCCCTGACTGGGGTAGACTTGGTTGCCGGAGGCGAGGCGGCAGAGAGCAGCACAATGACTGGACAGCTGAAAGACGGCGCAGGATCCAGCACTGCAGCAGCGCAGCAGCAGCAGCAGCGCAGCGCAGCGGCTGCAGCAGAGACGAGCTGGAACCAGCTGGGACTGAAGCACAGCTGCTGCCAGCTGGGCCGGCAGCAGCTGGCTGCGCTCGCCGCCCGTTTCACGGGTTCCGCCGCCTACAGGCGAGCACCCGTGCTCGGGCGGCGTAGCATGGTTCTCAATATTTTTTTATGACAAAAAGGCATCGCAGATATTGCTTTATAGCATGCGGTTGCAGAACGGATATAGGCCGGAGTTGGAGTCGGAGTCGATTTTTTACGCCGGAGTCGGAATCAGAGTTGCTAAAACTCTGTCGACTTCGCAGCACTCTGCCCTGCTCATAACCACTCTATCCACACGCAATATATTTTTCATTGACAATTAACATGTTAGATAGTCCTATCAGATTCAGATGAAAATCAGCTGGCATAACGCTCCTGGTGCTGTCCGTATATGTTTGTGTTTCATTTATATTTTCAATTAGCAACACTTTAGGTATACTGTTGCAGAGACCATGGTATTCCTATACGACGACTTAAAGGTGTAAAAGTAATCTAGACATATTTTACAAAGTGTAGCTGAATTACGCATACAGATCTCCACTGGGCACTGACCAATTACGCACTGATCCAATATTAGTCTCTCTCCTGTATCGAGAAAGTCTAAGCAATCAAGATCGTGGTCACCTTGGACTACACACCACCGTTCAGAAACGACTTAGCTTTGGTCAGCGTCAGTCCCCCCCCCCCCCCCATTGCGCTGATATTGGTCTAGGTTATCGAGGAGTCCTGCGAGAATGGAAGGACAGCTTAAATACACCACACACATCAATGAAAACTGTTTGTTTTTGGAAATAAAAACATCAAAAATCAAAGCCGACGGACTAATCTCACGTCTATTCGGTAAACGGATTGCATAACAAGCCGAGGTTTCGCTGATTTGCAAGTGAGTGGTTACGATTGCTGAAGAACATGAGTGCAATATAAATAGAGAGATGAAAAATACTCTTAAGAGATGACAAATACTCACATCAAAAATAGCTACAAAAATATATCTCAAGTATCAGCAATCCAATTGAAAAAAAAATATATGGCATTGATGTAACTAAGATCAGATATAGAGAAACATATCTAACGACTTCATTCACACTCTTCCTGCGTTCGCAGCGCCTGAGACAAAGTGGCGTGGCCATAAACTGGTGCCAAGTGGACGCAGAACCTCAGGTGGCGACCTTAGCGCCGCGCTTTCGGCGACCTGCGCGCCTTATGCGAACAATGCGCTTTTCGTGGCAGTTCCCTGCTTTGAGGTGGTTAACTAGGTAAACTTTTTGTGTAAACACTGCACCACAGCCGTCACATTTGAAAGAAAACTCGCCACTGTGCTCTCGTTCATGCAGTAGGAGAACATCTCGTCGAGCAAATGATTCCCCACAGAAGTCGCAAGAGTATGGCTTTTCACCAGTGTGTATTCGCAAATGTTTCTTCAGATTACTATTTCTGGCAAATTTTTTGTTGCACATTGTGCATTTGTGAGGCCTTTCCTGAGTGTGAGTCATGTAGTGTTTGGTCAAATCTCCATTCAATACAAACGCTCTGTCACATACGTCACATTTGTAAGGCCTTTTCTCCGTATGATGTTGTTTATGCTTCCTCAACCTATCACGAACAGGAAACCCCTTTCCACACAAATCACAAATAAATTTTGCATTTTCTCCACTTGTTTTACACTTGTCTTTGAAGTGGACTTCCCGGCGATGCCTAAGGAAGGTATCTCTCTTTACAAACGCCTTTTTGCATATATCGCACTTGTGATCCTTGGTACCTGAGTGTACTACAAGATGGGATTTAAGACCTCTTGCATACTTGTACTTGTTCCCACATATATCACACTGATGCGCCCCAGAACCGCCCTCTGCCTCTACATCGCTGTCTACCGAATCATCAGACAACTGCTCACGGCCGATGGCACTACCCGATGCTTCGTCAACTTTAGTTGCTTCATCGACAGGAGACCTTTTCCGTTTGCGTTTGTTGTCAGAAGAAGATTGCTTGTCGCTGTCGTTTTCATCGACATCTCTTTCCGAGAGAGACGCATCATTTTCACAGCCTTCGGTGTCATCACTTTCACTGTCATCGGTTTCGCTGTCTTCGGCCGATACCCCCAGGCTCTTTGAGTGCGTCTGGAGGTGCGCCTGAAACACGTTCACCGACGGAAACGTAAGCCCACACAAGTCACAGCGGTGTGGACATGGACCGGCATCGCCCTGGACATTGACCCCAACGTGCGCTGTTCCCTGTTGCCCATGTTCATCGACATCAGCGCCAACGTCCTCACGTCCAACACCTTCGCCGTCCGCTCCCAGACCCGACTCCAGTGTAGTTTGCGTGTGTGAAGCAGACTCTCCACTTAACGAGTTTGTGCTGTTCTCCAAACGACCACGCTCTCTGTCTCCTGGTACATCTTCTGAGCAGTCTTGGTCCGAGTGGTGAATATCGTCCCTAGCAGACGGGTCTGAAACACAAGAGTGGGAAGAGAACTATGATGGACATCCTTCATACCAGACATGTGCCTGGATCCGGGATCCAGCTGAGATACGGATATCTGTGTCCTGTGTCCCGGGATCCACATGGGACACCACATCCAGGTAAACAATAAGCCGAGGGATCCACAAAGATGCCAGATCCTGATGTATTTGATGCTGAGGGATCCACTGGGTTCCCAGGTCCACTGGGTTCCCTTCAGGATCCAGGCACGCTGGTAGGCACCTATTTCTTGCTAGTTTGATCACATTGGAAAATTAATTGAAATATCTATGTTTGCTAATAAGTACAACCAGTGGTGGACAGCTTCCGTTACTCCGTTAACTAACGGTAACATCACTTAACTTATTTCAGTAACGAGTCCAGTACTATTTTCACTTGGAACTTCAATTTCAATTTGTTACATAATCACTGAACATACTCTGCTTCACAATTTCTAAAACCAATATCAGTTAGACGGACACAAGTAATCTCCTCTAGTTACTTTAAATCAAGTCCGTTATTCTTCCTTATTTGTGATCGCTCTAGACAATTAGTGTGGCCGTGCTGAAAAAGAAACGGCAATCGTAAGTGGGTGACAAAAAATAATGTAGCAAATAAACCGCATTCTGCATTAACCGAGAACTAATCTATAACTATAGGTCCATTCTGAGCAAGCATCTCGGTTATGCCCTGTGTAAGAATAATTTGTCCCAGTTGGTAACATATTCTTCATGTAAAGTATGATACTCAAATTTGTTTGGGGATGGCTCGGGCGTTGTCGGGGTTCTGTTGCGTTTGTCTTCTGGTTGTCGCTTGCGGGTGTTGGCGTTTTATTAATCAAAAAAAATATAATTCCTCTCTTTTTTCTTTTATTATCTTTTATACCCTCCCTCTCCTCTCCTCCCCCCCCCTCCCCCCCCCCCCCTTTTTTTTTCTATATTCCTTCTTTTATCTCCTTTTCCTTTTTAAAAAGTTTTTTTTTTTGGTTTTTGTTTCGTTTTTTTTTGTTGTGTGGGGTTGGGGGGTTTTTTGGGCGTGTTTTTTTGTTTTAGGGTTTATTGGCTTTCCCTCTTTAAAAACCTTTCCCCCCCCCCGTGTGATTGGGTGGTTGCCCCTCCCCTTCCTCTCTCCCTCTTCATCCCCCCCTTTCCTCCTCCTTTCTCCTCCTCAGCCCCCTTCTCCTCTATTATCTTTTATATTATAATTTTTTATATATTTTTATTTTTATAATTATTGTTATTTTAGATTGCCCTTATTAAATTGCATTAGCTTGTTGACAATTATCTAGGGCATTTTGTGACGCAGATTTCAAATTTTATATAATACTCATATGGCCTCTAGGCCAAAAAAGTTATAGGCAGCCAATTGTACAAACCGGTACATCTTTTATATAAGTCAAGGTGTCAGCTCATTGTATTAAGCGTCAAAAAACTTGAATTCGATTTTAATATTAGAAAAAAAAATCATGTTTCTAGATCGATTTTGTTCTCCAAATACAGCCGTTGACACTTTATTGTTCTATTATCTGCGTTAAATAAAATCCAAAAGAGATTTATCCTTCACATATAAAAAATGACTTCTCTCACAGTATATTTTACTTAGTGAGGCCATCATTGTCTCAAATAAAGAAATTTCTTTGAAATTCAGCATGGGTATCGTCCATGCTTGGTCCTCTCATGTATCCCATTTTTAATATCTTCAAAAAGGTTTGTTTGTGAGAAAAATGCCGAAGGAATCAGTTATTTTTATTTTTAGGGGTAATTTTTAAATGCGGGTAGTATTTTGTAAGAAAATGCCATTTTCGGCGTTTTGATGTTTGTGTTTGCAAATTGCAATTAACTTAAAAACTCCATTTGCTACGATTTTTCAAAGATGTTTCGTTTTTCAACTAAAAATGGCATGACATGACGTCATTTTAACGTCATTATCTCCCAAAGTACTTCATCAATTTCATCAAAATCTTGTGAGAAGACGTAAAATTTGATGTTGCGCCCCATAATGGTTATTGTAAGTTTCACCCTCGATATCAGGACACAGTTTTTTAAGTTTATGTATTAAAAATTCCGGGAGGGCAGATCCCCCAAACGGGGCTGTGGATTACACTAAATAACGGTTTAGTAACGGACTAAAGTAACTTCCGTTAATAATTTGTTTTCGCAAATACTCTTAGTACGGAGTTTCTTTTAGTAACGAGTAACAGAAGCTACTTTATGAAGTAAGGAACTGTACATTTTTCAATGTAACCGATGCCCACCTCTGTGGTACAACTACATTTACATATTAATTTGCATGTATCTTGATTATCATGCACATTGCTTATGTGCATGTGTGCATCTGTGTGCATGTGCACTGTGCACTGTGCATGTCGGTTCTATCAATGTGCACTGTTTCAGTCGGTTTATTATGTAGCTTTCTCTTTTTAGTTTCTTTAAACTCATCTTAATTTCACTTTCTGTGTACTGAAAGGACTGATACAAGGGTAACGATTGTGTACCTACCTTCGATATTGACCTACTTATGTTCCCTTATAAATTCAGTCGCTTAATGTACACAGATTAGTTTAAATTAGATTGAGTTTAGAAATCTAAAAAAGAAAGATACATATGACCGATCTTGTACTAACATAACATACTACATACGCAAAATAGAAGATTTCACCAAATTTTTTGATGTCAGTCCCTTGGATTTTTATTTTTGTTCAAGATATGAGGCTCTTTTAACTCTCTCTTCGCCTTCGGGCCCTGCTCGGCGCCACCCTTCTTCGGGCCTGATGGGGGTGTTTCGACACCCCCCTTCTAACTCGGCTCCTATGGGTGACCTTAGACTAAACGCAAAATATATCGTTCGATAGAGTCGACAAAGGTGGATTTAGAGAACTATTTCGTTGAAAAATTGTATCAGTGTCTAATATTAGAGTTCACCAAGTTCATCCAAAGGTCAAAATTTTCCAGATTTAGGACATAGCTCTGATGATCCCCAAATATCCGGAAACTATGTATAGCTATGAGTGTAAAAAAAGTAAGCAAAAGGAGCTAATTAGTATAGCTCTATTTTTAAAAATTTTCAATCGCCACCCATGGTCTCCTCAAATTTGAGCTCAGATCAATGTAGTTTAGGCTCCAGATTTGGTCATCAAATGTCAAAAATGGCAGTTTTTTTGGTAATATATGTTTTCCTGAATAGCATTTTATCTAAAAAAATGACTACATAAATTCATTGTTAACGACCCTATTCGTTGTTTTCCTCTCGTCAAGACGCTTTTGGAAAACATTATATTTATGATGACTTTCGTAAGGGTCAACTTCAAAAATTGACTGCACGGTTCAATGGTCATTTTGTTTTGACCCAGATAGGTCAAATGTGCATTATGGGGCGACGCAGACAGACGATACATAATTACAGTTGGTCTGTTTATCTCGTCTCGTCTCTACCTTCGTATTTCTATCAGTGAAAGTTATTAGCAAATTCATTGCTGATGACCCTTCAGGATTTGAGCCTCAGATGATCCTTTTGTATTTTGAGATTCTTCTTAGAAACAATTGCCACCTAAGGTCATTCAGAATGAGTGCTTAATAAAATTCATGATTCTGAAATAATCAGCCTATCCAATGCATACTTTCAGAATAAGAAGCATTTTCTTGTTATCTCCCATTCACTTTATAATGGTTGTGGTCAGAAATTGATCCTGACTTATGGTCACGATATAAATAGAATCCGAGATATAAAACTCTTAGCATAGTCATGCTCTTATTAGAAACCCTGTAATACGAAACCAATCCGCTAAAAACTGTGGCTTTGTTGGAACCGCAAACCTTATTTCGTATGGTGGCGGTCACTTGACCTAGCCTGACGCTAAACCTACTGACCTACATGACCTATTGTCAAACTTTTTTGAAAGCCTGTACAAAAGATTTTTTTTTGTCGACAGGTACTGAAAATTTGGTCGGCGCTACGCGCCGCCTGTTTTCCCTATTATCCAGAGAAAAACCTGAGGGGGTGTCTAAACACCCCCCCCCCCCGGCCCGGCGCGGGTTAAAATAGAAATAGACTGAGGTCCCAGACACTGAAGCATTTTATGCCGAGGGATCAGAAGGATCCCAGACCATCATGCATTTTACACAGAGGGATTCACTGGGATCAAAGATATTCATGCACTTTTTACCGGGATATCGACTGGGATCCCAGATCCAACTTCGGGATGCAGGCACAAGTCTACTACATACGCATTACGTATGTTATTGCTACGCAAATTCATGTCCGATTTGGGCCAAAAAAGTTAAGTGAACGCTGCGCCGTGCCGGTCGCGCCGTGCCGATGCACGGTGGTGCCATCCCGCGCCGTGCCCGTGCCACCTTCGCCGTGCCGGGGGGCGGGAGGGGGAGCGTTTCTACACCCACCTCCAAATCGGCTTCTATGGGACATACACACAACAAAAAATACGGAAGCTCGTCCAAAATCGTTTTGAAACTATTTCGGTCATTTTTGGTTCAGGTCAATATTGAGGTCACCAGAGATCATCAAAAGGTCCGATTTTCCAGTTCTAGGACTCAAAATATCTCGGAAACTATGATAGTGAGGAACAAACGGAAAACAGCAATCGAAAGCTCTTGAAAAATGCAATCGCACTCGATGTCCTCAAATTTTAGCTCAGGTCAATACTTTATGCTCCAAGCAGGGGCTTCCTCTGAGAAGTTGGAGGGGGGGGGGCTGAGCTGGGAAAAATCGCATAACCCTATTCCTTGCGGCCGCCCAGAATTACGTTAACGTGCGGGGCAAGATGGAATGAGTCTTTTATGGACCCATAAATTTCATTTTTGGTCAAAAATGAGGGGAGGAGGCAGGGGGCAAAAATACGAAAAATTCGGAAGTTTTTTGAAGGGTCATTGCGGCCATGTGATTCGACCGATTTTCATGCCCGAAACGTTTTTGAGCTTCCAATGGTGTTCCAAAGGTCTTCAATATATGAGAGGGGCAAGTACGAAAACGAAAATCATGGGCGTACTCAGGGAAGAAAAATGAGGGAATTTTATGATAACAAAATGTGCTGTTCGTGATTGTCTGGGACGATAGGAACGTCACATGTGGGCTTTGTTGCTGTAATTTGATAAATATAATATATTGCGCATAGGCGGATCCAGGTGAACAGCGTGGGGAGGGGGCACCATGAGCGGAACGCCTTTTATTATCATCTGATTAGTTTGAAGTTGGGCCTAATTCGATGGAAAATATCGCCTCCCATTTTATGTGTGTGTGATTGTTTTTTTGTTTTTTTGGGGGGAGTCGCTAAAGCACATAGAGGCTATAAAGCGCCCTTTCCGTCTACGCTAGTTCAGCGCTTTCAAATGTGAGGCTTGTACACGATGTTAAAACGGATGTTCTGTAGGTAAGAGAGAACTTGTCGGGTGCTGACCGTTGCAGTGTCTCTCAGTACGCCGGCGAGCGATGCATAAGGAAAGAAACGTGATTTTATCACTCTCAACTGGTCGCAGATGTCACTGGTAGATAAAACGTGTTTCACACTCAGTGGAGCGTTGCAGTAGTTGCACACAGGCGGCTCAGAGCTGGTCAGGAGGTGGCTGTGAGTGGCGTGGCAGTGACCGATGCGGAACCTGGTTAGGGCCACTTCCTCAATCCTGTTACGCATGCTGCTTGACTACCACCTGCCGATATTCGGGCGGAGGCGCCTCAGAGCGCAGTCCGACTCCTTATCCCACCTATCATGCCATTCGGCGAGTACGATGTGGCCTATAGCTGGCTTCAGATCGTCGGCCTCTATCTCAAGCGAACGAATACGTGAGGAGCGCGAGACAGCTTTGGCAGCTTCGTCGGCACTCTCGTTGCCCTCAACGCCCACGTGACTGGGCACCCACAGAAACTTCACTTCTCCATCATCCGAGTGGATGCTGGTCAGGAGTTCTAAAATCTGTGACACTAGCGATGAGGAAATCAACTGGCTACGGAGCGCCATCACTGAGCTGGCCGAGTCGGTGACTAGACAATGGTTGTGACCAGTGGTGGGCAACTTCCGTTACTCCGTTAAACGTTACTAACGGAACTACTTTTTCAGTAACGGAGTAACGATCTCGTTACTTTTCAAAACAGGTAACGGACCAAGTAACTTCCGTTACTTTATGATCAAGTCCGTTACTCCGTTATTATACTCTATTAATTTTGTGTTGAGAAAATGGGCCGGTGTGAACAGGACGGGCACCAATAGCCATGGGAAAACAGAAGTAGAATACAACACCGATGTCTTACCGAACAAATCTCATCTTAGTTCATTAAGGTCAGTGCATGTTGACCTGCGTAAGAAAATGACCATATTGGAACATATTATTATATAAAATGGATGCCAAATTTTAAATCCGTGTCACAAAATGCCATAGAAATTGCCCAGGGGCCAAACAAGGCATCTCAGGTCATCGGAGGTCAGTGACTTCGATTGGCCTCTGAAATGATCAACCGAGGTCATGACCTCAGTGGAAACAATAACTTAAAGCTGTTAACATATGTTAATATGTTCCTGAACACCAAACACATTTGGAAAGTGCACAAGTTACCGGCTTCGGTACTACGGGATGCCAGTTGCGTCTGAAACGACCTTGAGAAACAGGTCATTAGGCCACTGGTCATGGGCAGTAGAAGTTTGAAATTTTCAGAGTAATTGTCGAATTGTTTTAAAGTAAGCTATTGATCGATTTGTCGCCATCGGTTGATAAATACAAGTTATTATCGAAAAAAACTCAAAACACAAAAAAGATGGAGTGGCTTCACTGGCGAGGGCTACACTAAAGTAACGGAGTAACAGACTAAAGTAACTTCCGTTACATTTCTCTCAAAGTAACGGAGTAACGAGTAACGGAACTATTTTTATGAGTAACGGAGTAACGAGTAACGGAACTACATTTTTTAGTAACGATGCCCACCTCTGGTTGTGACTGTGACGACGAATGTACTTTAAAACCTGGTAGATAGCGTACAGTTCAGAGGAGAAGACTAATGCCGTGTCTGGTAACTTAAACCGTCTACTGGTCGTCCCGCTGACGAACGCGCAGCACACGCCCTCAGTGCCCTTTGATCCGTCAGTGAAAAAAAAACTCCGTAACCCAGCATAGGAGTCAAGTCTTTCCAGCGCATACTGCTGTTTAAATTCGTTCGGCATGGTGGTTGACTTAAGGTGTTACAAGAGGCTTATGTCACAGCAAAGCCCTGCTAAGCGCCACGACTCTATACGACCGGCCCGTCGTGTGGCCACACTATCGATGTCAATGCCAGTGTTCTGCATCCAGCTGTGAGAACGAAAACACAAGGCCCGGGAGGAGCTCTAACGAGTTGAAGAAAAGAGCTGGATGAGTGACTGATCGAAGATCCATGGGGGGTATATCATACGTGGGGTGGTCCGGGTCCTGCTTGGTTTAACACACGTAAAGAAGGGCAAGGCGCTTCCGTCTCAGATCCAGTGGGGGTTCCTCCGCATCCACAAGAAGGCTGGCTCTGCGTGAGGTCCGGAAAGCGCCGATAGCTAGTCGCACACACGCATGGTGTACGCTGTCGAGGGATTGCTTCGTGCTGCTCAGCGCTCCATCATACACAATGGATGCGTAATCTATCACAGATCTGACTAGAGCATGGCAAAGACGTAAAAACGTTGTCCTGTCTGCAACGTAAGACATGCGGGAAGTGACCTTGATAATGTTCATTCGCTGTGTGCATTTGTCCTTCAGCTGTGCAATATGGGGACCGTATGACAAGCGTCTGTCAAAGGCGACTAGTGGTGCCAGTTTCAGAAAATATTTGTCCAATGTCCAACTGATGTCCAAGACCATGGTCAGCTGTCCGTCCGAAACTGTCCGAAAATCATTGTTTGTCCGAAATTTGTCCAAAAGCAGAAAAAATGTATGATATGGAATGTAAAACATTCAGTGTACCATTCCCAATGTATGCATAAGTATAGGCATTTGTGTCAACTATCGCTACAGTTAAGATATCCGAAAGCCACAATCATCATATTCATTTATATACAGGAAAATATGCATTGATAAAAAGTAATTAGATAAGTGGTTTTCACGGCAAACTATTCTTGGACATTGGATGTCCGAAAAATGTCCAAAGAAACATGCTTTTATCCGTCCGAAACCGAACCGATCTTCGGACAATTCGGATTTCCGAAAATGTTTGCACCGATTGGCACCACTAAAGGTGACCCCAAGGAACTTCGCCTTGTCCTTCACGGGGATGGGTTACCCGTAGAGGCGCAGAACAATGTCCGAACAATATCGCGTACGCCGGCCGAAGTGAAGACACACGGATTTTTCCAGTAGAGAACTTAAAACCATTTAAAAGACTCCACCTAGTCAAACCGTCGATACACATCTGTAGCTGCCTCTGAGCCGACATGTCGACACCCAAATGGCGAAATCATCGACAAAAAGCCAGCGCTGGACTGTTGATAGAAGAGAGTCGCAAATGTCATTGATCAGAACTCCGAACATTGTCACACTTAAAACGCTTCCCTGTGGGACACCACTTTCCTGAACAAAACTGTCTTGATAGCGACGTGCCCACTTTCACTCGAAAGGTGCGTTTTTTATAAAGTTTTCAACAAAATGTCCCATGTGACCTCGGACTCCGGCGCCCCGAAGCTTACGGAGAATCGCATGGCGCCACGCGGTATCGTAAGCCTTCTCAATATAAAAAAGCACAGCAAATATGTGCTGCTTGCATGCAAACGACCGGCGAACCGCCGTGTCCATGGATACCAGGTGGTCTGTGGTACATCTATACTTCCTAAACCCGCACTGGGCGCCAGATAAAAAAATACTCTCCAGGTACCAAACCAACCTGTGGTTTACCATGGTTTCAAGGAGCTTACAAAGGCATGAGGTGAGTGCAATGGGTCTGTAGTGTAGAGGGTCAGTTCCGTCTCTGTCTTGTTTTAAGATTGGCAAGACTGTTGCCCCCCTCCAGTTACAAGGGAACTCGTGAGAGGTCCAGCCTCCTCCTCCTCCTCCCATTTTATGTACCTGAGTGCGTCTCTGCACCAAAATATGTATAATCTAAGTATATAGGAGTATAAGTATATAGGTGTATATATAATAAATAAGTGACATAGTTTCTGACACTTTTATTCCACCACAAACTACGAATGAAGTATGTGCCGCACAACCGCATTCGTAACGACCTCCCAAAACATGAGCCTGGAGCCGCCTCTGCAAGACCGATTTTTTGCAAAATTGTGGCACAACACGCGTCATTCAATTATAGGAAAATTCAAAAAATGTCAAGACGCTAGGCCTAAAGCTCAGGCTACACTATGCGTGATAGTTCCGGAAAGTCCGCACGTTTTTTGCAAGTTTGCGTGTTTTGCGTGACGTCCAGAATCTGCGTGATCAAGCAAAGCACGCAAGACAAATAGCTAAACTGCTGCACTTTTGCTGCTGTTAAACCACTGCATACATATCTACTGCAGCATCAACACAAGTTTCAGCACTCATAACTTGCTCCCACGATTGATGGGAGTTCAAAAGGATGCACTACCTTTTGAACTCCCCCCATGCACCAGTCAGCCTGTGCGAGAGTCTTGTGTATCGCGGGGAGATTTCTTGGAAGAGATACAGGAGCTGTAGCAGGCAAGCGCGTTGCAGTTACCCCGAAGTTCGCACCGAGCACGCGAAACGTTTTCTTTAGCTACCGTGCAACCAAGCAGTGGGAATTTGGCTCCTGCTCATGTTAGAGATACCCGCACAGGCAGCGGGATGCCGAAAGTGTGCGAGGAACTGGAATTTGACAAGAAACAGCGGCGTGAATTGTTGTTCCTGTATGTGTTCCTTTTTGGGATTTAGGTTTTTAGGAGCCTTTACAGCTTTTTATCCTTGGTGAGTGTAAAATGTAGGTAATGTGCATGCTTGTGGGATGGTGGTGTGGGTGGTGAGGGTGTGTCTGGGATGTATTGTAATGACGCTAGACTGGAAGACCAGAATTGTGGAAGTCCTAAGAAATAAATGATGATGAATGATGATGATCTCCATTCAATCCTTCACCATGATACTCTGTGCGCAGATATTCAATTTTTAGGTATATTATACACTAAATCCACGACATCAAGCAAAAACAATGATTGTCGCCGATCGCCACCAACTGTTTCCAGACACGCAAATCTTGCGAAACAGGTAAACAAAGTTCAAACTCTGACTTTTTTTTGCGTAAGTTGCGTACTTGCGTCATTGCGTCTTTTGCAAGTTTGCGTGATTATTTCATGCGGACGTTTTGCGTATCTGTCCAAGTGTAGCTCCCAGTCAATGCATTTCTATCAGCTGAAAATTTTCAGACCTACGCAAAAGACGCAAACTTGCAAAAACCGTGCGTTGTTTGCGTACTATCACGCATAGTGTAGCCTGGGCTTAACGGTTCAGAAGCAGCATGCAAAAAACTACCGGGTGGGGCAGAATCTGCCCCCGCAAGGAATAGGCTTAATTAACCCTATTCCTTGCGGGCGGCTAGAATTACGTTAACGTGCGAAGGAGGCAGATTCTGCCCCCCTTCAACCCCCCCCCCCCTCCCCCAAGAGATCTTGAGAACCGCTTGGTTGATTTCGATGGAACAAACGCCATTCGATGCACCGTCAGAATAATCTTCTTGGGTCCCGAAATTAATTTTTTGTTCCAAAATATTCAAAAAAAAGTCAGGGGGAAAATACGATTTTTTCAAGGTCATTGCGGTAATATGGCTTCACCGATTTTCATGCCAAGAACGTTTTTGAGCTTATTGTGCACTAGGCTTTCACATACCAAAAGAAAAGGTACCAAAATCCAAAATCATGGTCGTAATCAGGAGATGTAAAATGGGGGATTTTGTAAAACAAATATACGGTGTTCGTGATTGTTTGGGACGATATGAAAGTTACATGTGGTCTTTTTTTGCTGTAATATGTAAAATATAATATATTGTACATAGGCGGATCCAGGTAAACATCATGGGGACGCCATGTGCGTGACGCCTTTTATCATCTTACTAATTTGAAGTTGGATCTCATTTGACGGTGGGTATCACCTACCATTTTATGTACCTGAGTGCGCCTCTGCCCCAAAATATGTACAATGGAAGTATTCATTATGTACCATCCAGTGGCATCGTTCCTGGCCCTCTTATACGCAACCCAAGCAGTGACGTCATTTGATATAATCAGCTGACGGCGGGCGTACTCAGCTGACTGCGTAGAGTTAACCCGCGCACTGCAGGGGGGGTGATTTCCGCCCCCTCAGGTTTGTCAGGAGTAGCGGAAAAACGGCGGCATGCAGCGCCGCTAAATTTCGTACACCTGTTTGGGCATCAATTACCCACACTTGGAAAAGTTTTGACTTGAGGTCATCTCAGGTTAGGTCACAAGTCCATGTCAAGTGACCTTACATCAAAAAATGTTTGTGTTCGTGCCAAAGCCACAGTCTTTTCCCGAAAGGTTTGAAACTTGTAGGATTTCATAAGAATATCAGTACCTACAATTAGTTTATCTCGGATTTTTCGTATCGGTGACCAAAGGTCAGGTCAATTTCCTGACCTCCCCATTATAAGTGAATGGGAAAATGGGAAAATAAGCAAATGCTTCCTTTTCCGACAATATGCATTGTATCAGGCTAATTATTTCAGAATCACGTTACTTTAGCTCATTCTGGATGATCAAGGTGCAATTGTTGCTCAGTGATTTCTACAAGGTCATCTGAGGTCATCAGCAATGATTTGCTAACAACTCTTGATAAAAAGGAGATAGAGACGAGCAGGTTGACACCACTGTGTTTGTCTCCGTCTGGCCGCGTTGCCCAATGCAACATGAACCTACCTGGGTCACCAAAATGACCTTGACCTGAAATCAAAATTGTTGAAGTTTGACCTTACCCAGGTCATCGTGTATGTTGTCAAAAGCGCCCCTCGATTGAGACAAACACGATGGCGTCAAAATCTTTTTTCCCTAATCTTTTGTTAGGTGAAATTGCCTATTACGAAAACTATTTTGCTAAAATAACCTTTTTGACCTTTCATGACTCTGGAGCCCTAAACTTTTGATCTGAGCTCAATTTTGAGGACATGGGTTGCGATTGCAAATTTCAATAGTCATCTATTAAATTCTTAATCGTTTTGCTCCCTAACTATCATTAGTTTCCGAGATAAATCGGGGGTTTCTGGAAAAAGAGCCCTAAAACCGAAAATTCTGACCTTTTGTGACCACTGGTGACCTCAATTGTGACCTGATCCAAGAAAAGACTGAAATACTTTCGATAGAGTTTGTCTAGAACTATCTAATGCCGTTTTCCGCTTGTCGCTACGTTGCGTAATTTTCGAGATCTCACGGGGGGGCGGAAATCAACCCCCCCCCCTGCAGTTCGTGTTCGGCGCGAATCCCCTGCAGTGCGCGGGTTAAAGGCCATAGACACAAAACATAAGACGTTCTGCCCGTTAAATGAAGTTGAACTTAGCATTGAGAGGCCACGAAAGGGATCAGACTATTTTTTAATCATTTTTTAAAGGGGTTTTAAAGCTAGTTTAAATGGAGTGTGCCTACTCACATTGATCATGTGGAGTTGCTGACACTAGCCTGTAGAACATATTTTTTTCTGAATTTAGCCATGTACTTCATTTCCCCAGATTCACTTTAGTTGCTTGAGATATTCCAAAGTCGCCAATCACATTCCGACGGAACTTAATTATCGATATACGCCAGAGAGCTTTCGCTACTAGAAGCCAATTGCTACTTAAATTACAACGCTAGCATATATTGTTAGCTCTGGCCAATAGAAAACAACTCGTGAGCACTGATAACAGCTGCCGAACAGAGCCTCGATAACTATAAACAAACGTGAAACAAACTCATACATTGCTCGTAAAGGTTTGTTTATCGTCTTTGGTGCGCCATTATAGGTAACATCTTCGTTACTCTGTTTATAGTGACGATCGTTTATGAGTTTTGAAACAAAACAAATGCAAAACAGTATATAAGTACAAATTAAACTAAAGGGACGTGAATTTTATCGTAACCAATGATCAAACCAATAGCTTCTTACCGTAATAAAAATATTCACACGCTAAAACATAGGTCACCACACGTCATCAAAGGTAGAATTTTCCAGTTTTAGGACATCGCTCCAGAAACCCCCAAATATCTCGGAAACTATGCTATCTAAAAACAAACGAAAAAAAATAGCCAGCCATCAAAATTTGCAATTGACCTAGTTGTCCTCAAATTCGACCTCAGGTCAATACTTTAGGCTCTAGGTCATAAAAGTAAAAAATGCTGAGGTTTTGTTAAAAAAAAACGCATATAACTTCTTACCTAATTAAGATAACGCAATACTGATTACGCCATCGTGTTTTTCTCGTCAAGCCGCTTTTTTATCATGTTAGGTTAACTTAAAAAATGACCTCAGGTCAAGTGGTGACCTAAGTAAGTCATGTTGCATTAAAGACACGTGTCTCGACGAGAAAAACACATTGATAAAAGTTTCATTTCTCTATCTGCATTACGTCCAGAGTTATTGACGAAAAGGTGCTGGTGACCTCGGATGACCTCAGATGACCCCGTATGGGTCATTGAACAAAACCTGCACTTGGATCATACATAATATACTATGATAACATTATCCAGAAGGAAATGGAGTGATATTGTAACGGGGTTTTTGGCGGCGATCGCCTTGGCGGGCTTTGCTGCTCAGCGGCTTGCCATTCAATGCCACTTCGCCCCGACCCGTACAAAACAGTATCGAAGGCAGGTCAGTTGTCGGAGAGCA